>JAWZTD010035021.1:0-13713 GCA_035221335.1 Echites panduratus | reverse complement strand
TAGAGATTTAAGTAGGACATTCAAAAGTGTGCTCTGTAATATTTTATAATATTTTCAATCATATATATATATATATAGTAATGTTATGGAACAGACCTTATAAAGTGATCAACTTATGTGTCTAACAATTAACTGTTAAGACAAAATAAATTCATCAATAAAAAATAGATAAATGAAAACTGGATATAATTGATTATATTTTATTAAAGAAAAAGATAATTGACATAACTTTGAGACTTAATAAGGAGTGTCTATAAATGCCTCGAGAGACATCTTTATTTATAAATCTAGATATAAAATCCAACTCAAAAGTTGTGAACTCTCATCTATTTGGAAAGTGATGGATTGTTCCCTTCTTCTTTTCTATAAGTTAAATTTTGTAATTAAATTATTTTAGTATTTGTTAGTTTCGTAAATAAATAGATTGTCATTTGCATTTAAGAGTGTAGTCGAATGGTTATGAAGTGAAGCTTGTATAGTACAAATTGTGAGTTCGACTAGATCTTACTATAAATTTTACTCTTAAGTTTGTAACTATTAAAGATATGATCAAAATGTATAAGTCTAACTGGACACCAATAAAAAAAATAATAAAATAGACCGTCAATTGTGACACTAATCATAACATGGGATTCCCAATCTCAATGTAAGCTTATAAATCTTTTATTAGGAGAAAGTCCCGAAGGGCGAAACCCTCTTATCTGTGTCAGAGGCCTCTTGACCAGACAGATTGTAAATCAAGGGATATGCATGAGTGGTAGTCCTGCAAGGGAAATGACCAACGGGACATGAACCCAGCAGCAACCTCTGCAATATTTCAGTGAAGGGATGTCACGACACAGGTTCAAACCCGCAACATCGGAGTGTTTTCATTCCAATCACCTTATCATTTACCAGTTCGTCTGTCCCTCGAGCCCACTGCATTACAAACCTGATAAGCTGGCGCGATGCTAAACGCAGCTTAAGATCAACTTGATTTATTATATGAGAAATTGAGGCAAAGAGTAATCATTTTCTGACCTTAAAAAACCTTTGCAACTTGACAACTTAAACCCGTTATTTCTTTGTCTAGTAAATTGGGTTAAATTAAGTTGAAATATTTAATCACATATCACGCATGTACGTACGTATTCATTTCGCCGCATGTATGAAGACAAGTCTACTTTTATAGATAAATTTTAACTCCAAATTATTACTTTTAAAGTTTTTTTTTTTTTGCATATAAAAGAATATTCTAACAATATCTTGGCTATTATTTTAAATTCCTTTTCAGTCAGCTGGTCAGATGCTACTATTAGAAGAAAAAAAAAATTGCAGCTATAGTAATATCTATAATTATTGGTTTTAAGTTGTTAATTCACTTTAAGATACAATACTCTATCAAAATTAATATTTATTTAAATATTTTCTTTTCTGAAGGTATTTTGTATTAAAATTGACATGTTTAGTTATTAACAAGCATTTTTCAATTTTATCTGAATTTTTATTTTTAATTCTAATAAATTTTCGATTTGCAATTTGTATTTTTTGTCAATTGCAACAGCTTTTTTTTTTTTAATATAAAAAAATTGAGAAGAACGCATTTCATCAAGAAATTTTTTTAAAATCTTGAGCAGCCGATCTTTGGGGAGAGGCCCGCTGTGGGAGAATCTGGTTGGGGCATTTGTCAAATGCACCACATCTATTGGGGAGTGACTGCAATGAATGGACCCGATTTCTTGATCTGTTTTTAAAAACGATCTAAAGTGGGTATCAGCCCACCTTTGAGGGGTGACAGCAGGTGGCAGGGTCATTGATGGTAGGAAATAAAATCACCAATAAACCAGTAATTGGTGGAAGCCGTGTTTTTTCGCTACAGGCAACGATGCCCTTCTTAGGCCTCCAGAAATTTAAAGTCTCACGATTTCAAGTAATCATATCTTTTTTTCCCGTTATTAATGGATAAAAATAATTCAAATTAAATGAAAATGAGTTCATATTTAATAAATATAATTTTTATATTTAAAGAATATAATCTTTCATAATTAATCTTTTATTTTTTTAATATTTAATTAATATAACTTTTATATTTAACGAATATAATATTTCTTATTTTCATATTTAATGAATATAACTTTTATATTAAGTAATTCATAACTTTTCAATAAATGATTCGTAAATTGAAAATAGTTCTCTTTTGTAACTTATGATTAATTATACTATTTATCATGGACATTTTAATAAAAATTAAACTATCTAAAATTTTATATTTATCTACTAATTTCAGAAAAGACGGTATAAAAAAACATAAGATGCAATATCCACATATATAATTCATAACTTACATTAGGAGGAAATCATGACTCAGACATATAAGTAAAGAATATTTAAAATACAAGAAAAGTTGAAGAGTTTAAAAAGAAAGAATATAAAGAATGAATGTTATGGTAAAAAATATAAAAAGATTATTGTATATGTATTTATTTGAAAAGTAACGTATAATTTTATGAATAGAGTTATTCAATTAACTCAAAACCATAAAATCCAAAATAAAACACAAAAATGTTTTTTCACTTTCTTTTCTTCTTAATCTTTCTTTATTTTTTAGGAAAAAAAACCGGTTACAAAGAACAGATAATGTAAAAAAGAAATCAAAAAAATTGACAGAAAGGTAGCATCTCCACTTCTGCTTATGATAATAGAACTCATGGCCTGATTTTGAACACAGACACTACTACTGCCTCATACTTTACTTTTTGTTTTACTATAGGATCCGATCCGACAAAATCTCGTTCTTATCCTCGGTTGACCCGACTTCTTCAAAACCACAACAAAACCCTCGTAGAACAGTTGAACACTGTTTGGAGCGCGAATTCAAAGAAGAAACTTCCCGAATCACAGAGAAGCTTCTGACAGCAATCATGTACGGAGGTGGTAAGAATCACAAACTCTGTGTTACACATTTGAAGGTATATATGCGATTCACAGCTTTGATGCTGCATTTCTTTTGCCTTCCTTCTGTGTCTTTTTGTAGATGAGGTATCGGCAATTGTGGTCGACCTAGGTTCCCACACTTGTAAAGCTGGTTATGCTGGAGAAGATGCTCCCAAAGCTGTTTTTCCATCGGTAAGAAGAAAGTGTGGAATTTTAACCAGTTAATTGTATGCATTTGATGAAATGTTTGCCCCTAATGGTGTGATATTGGCAGTGTAGCTGACGTTCTGTTTTTTTTTTGGATTGAATTAGGTTTTCATAATTCATAAATTTATGTGGATTTATTGCTTATATATGCGAAAAGAAAAAAGTTTGTATTTATCGTGTCCTGTTGTGTGCACTCACTTATTTAAGTGTTTTTATCAGTAAATATTTCCTGTATTGGGCTAAAGAAATCCTTTTTGGTATGAAAAGAGTCTTCTTTACTATATCTGTTCTCGGGTTGGAGTGGAGTTGTGGGCTTTTAGCTGCATTTGGGACTTTAGGTAACTTGATGAATTCAGATTTTCTAAGGGTTCCTGGAAAGGAAAAAAAAGTAAAACGTATCTCTCTCTTATTTTAATGTATGGTAATTTGAACCACAATTCAAAGTTCCTAGTGGTTTGTAGGATCTAGAAGACATTTTGGAGTTCTATAGTTTTTGATTGTGACGAGCATGGACACAAAGGTTGGAGTTCAGGAGGTGATGCTCTAAAGCAGATTGATTACTGTCATTTAAGATGTGGAGATCATCTCAAGTTGTAGACTTAAATGAATAAAGCTGTCATTAAAGATAAGTATATCATTATTAGCATTTGAAAAATTGGAATTCTGCTTCACTTGGCAGTTTTCATCTTGAGGAGTTTTTAATTGATAGAATACGTCGAACTGTGTCCTAAAATATCAAGAGTTTGTGCTCTGCTACATATGGGACTTTAAGTAAAGAGAAGCCTAAGGTTTTATTACCATGGCATTACATGATTCATTTGAACATCTTGTGCTTGCTAGAGGTCCTTTGTAAGGTTTGATGTGGTTGTAATTGAACTATATATGACACTTTCATATTTATGTTGTGGTGAATCATCAGGAAAAGATAGTACCATGACCATTTCTAGTTATTGACCATGCCTAAACTTACCTTGAAGATGCACTATGGGGAACATTTCCTCACACGTGAATTGTAAATTTCCTGACCTGATTTTTTCTTTGAACCTCCCATAGATATTTGTTTTCTAGAGGCTCAAGGGGTTTGTTCAATGACTGCATTATTTATCTTTTATTGGTCTGCGAGTGCATCCTAATTAAGAACTGGTTCTTTTTCAACTGTAAGGTCCCTAAAGGACTGCTGATTAAAAAGTAGATATTATCATGTGTTTATCCTTCTATGCACAAACAGAAGTTGTTGTTTCTGACCCCATAACTTTTGTAATTAATATCCGCATAGAGACAAAGGAAGTAAACAACATACATGGGAATGTAAGAACTTTAGAATTCCTGACAATAGACCACTAGATTTAATCTAGGAAGTAATAATATGGATATCTATTTGTTGGTAAAGAGGTGAAAAGGTTTTCAAGCATTGTACAGTGTGAAGATTGCCAGGGTTTTAAACTGATCTTGCACTCCATATAGGTTTGATCATGTGGTTACTGATAGGTTTCATCATGTGGTTACTGAGCTATATTATGTGCAATGGGTAAATATGCACATTCCATAGAAAATATTTCTTTCCTTTTCTCTTTTGCAGCCACTACTTCATTATGGTATTTGTTATCCTAAAATTATATTTGTTTTAGGTGGTTGGATCAGTTGATCAAATGGAGATTGATGAACCTGACAACTCAGATAAGAATGCTGGATCAATTTCAGATTCCAAAGCCAAGGGTAAGCGAAAACTGTATGTAGGTTCCCAAACCTTGGGTTACCGCCGGGATCACATGGAGGTCAGTCTGGCAAATTTCTTGTTTACTTTTGGTTCTCAAGTATAGACATTAATCATACAATATGTACCTGAACAGATGTTATCACCATTCAAGGATGGAATAGTTGCTGATTGGGATATTGTTGAAAGCATATGGGACCATGCATTCAAGTAATTTTTACGGTTCTTTGAAGCAATAATTGTTGCTTAATTGTTAATGGCATATTTTTCTTTGTTCTATTCTTCATTTAATAGAATTAAGATCTGAAATCCTGCAGATGCCTTGTATGCTGGTGCAGCTGTCTTAAATTTTGAGCTTTATATTATATGCATCTTTTTGTTTCCTATAATTTGCAGCTGCCAAGTTAAATCTTGTATTTTTATTTTCTTTTCTTTTACATCCAAATAAGAACCTGCACTTTTTTTTCTCCCCTTCTTTTTGCTTCATGTGTTTAAATTGGTTTGGATCATTAAAATAATATTGTTGTTTGCTATATTATGGCAAAATCCCCTTTTTGGTCCTATAACATTTTTTACTTAGCCGTGCCGGTCCATAACGTTTATTTTACTTTTTTGGATCCTAAAACATTTTTCATGTGCGCAACTAGGTCCTTTTTGCCTTTTTAAAATTTTTTTTTTAAAGCTAAGTAAACCATTTTTTTTAACTCCTTAGGTTATTTAGAATATTTTAGTCTATTGATTGTAGCAACATCTCCTAATCGATTTAAATTAAAAAAATCCAGCCCCATCTTCATTTATACCCTAATTGTGATAAACATTTTCAATACTTTTTTTATCACAACTAGGGATGTAAATGAAGATGAGGCTGGATTTTTTTTAATTTAAATCGATTGATAGAGTTAAATACAGTGAACAGACCAACATACCCTTAGGGGTTGAAAAAAAAATGATTTACTTCCCCTGAAAAAACAAAATACAGGTAAAAAAGACCTATCTGGTGATACAAAAAATGTTATAGGATCCATAAAAGTTATGGACCTGCCTGCTTAAGTGAAAAATGTTATAGGACCAAAAAGATGATTTTGCCCTCTGTTATTTGTAGGGACTGCCTGTTGATTGATCCTAAGGAGCATCCAATGCTACTTGCTGAACCATGTGTTACTACCCAGCAACAGAGAGAAAAGTGAGCATAAAGCTAGAACCCTTTATTTTAATATTTTCATGCAGTTTTTATATGGATACACATGCATCTATATGCATAAACCTGTACCTTGTATGCTGGAAGGGGCCTGCTGCATTCATTTATATTGCATTGATAATGATACAACAGTCACAAGTAACTTTTGTCTGTTTGGAGTGTGCCTCAGTGATCTTCATTTGGTTTTTCATGTGAAACTGAACATAGACATCCCTGTCAAACATTTTATTTAAATTTTAGTTTCCTCATGTCTTACAGGTGAAGTGAATAATTCAGTCACAGAAATGGTTTCTTATCTAAATTTATAAGAGAAGGCAGAACTGGAAAAGAAAAAAGAAAATTGAAATAGTTTTTATCGTATAATGATTTGTCCCCCATTGTACTTCGCTGACAAGCTACCTAACAGGGCGGCGGAGATCATGTTTGAGAAATACCAGGTTCCTGCATTATTTTTGGCCAAAAATGCTGTAAGTTTATATATCCATTTCCGGTTTGTTCATTCTTGTGGATTAAACATTATCACAGAGAAATATGCTGCAAGCTCTTCTCCTCTTTATTTTATTTTATTTTTTTTTATGAATCATAACTGGTACTGTTTGACATGATCTGCTCATGTCAGGTGCTTACATCTTTTGCATCGGGACGTGCCACTTCTTTAGTAGTTGATGGGTAAGAGTGTTTTGCTAACAGCTACTCCTCTTTTCTTTCTCATAAGGTTTTTATGCTGCATTATTCTCTTTATTCATTTTATCTTGGTCAAGCTAAATTTCTTGGAGACTTCAAGAAATTACTTGTGTGTTTATTTTTCTTGTTATTTTGTTTCGAAAAAGCATATAGCTCCAGTTTTTGCCTGCTGTGAAATCTGAGTTAAATAGGTCTGTCCATCTAGTTTTTATTCTTTTTCTTTCATCTCTTTAAGTCCAGTTGATACCCAAGTTCTGGCACCAAGTATCTGTCTGTTGGATCTCTCACGGAATCCCACTTCTTATGATATATACTAGATATCTTAACTTATAACACTTGTCCATTGACCAATTCTGAAGGCAAGGTCTTCCTTGTTATCATTGAAATTGTAACTTGTCATGATTCACAAAGGAAATGGTTGTCTGTTTGTGCTTTGTGTCTTTTAGTCTACTATTATGTTGAAGGGTTTAGCTCTTCGTATTGGGAGGTTATTTTATTCCCTCTTTTTTTGTCATCCTTCAGTTTGGATTTTCTTCTGTTCTCTCTTTTGTCACTGTGCTTTCAATTCTTATATCAGAAACTTAACTTTTGTTGCTGTGAACAACTGATTGATTCAGTGGTGGAGGATCTACCACAGTTGCCCCAGTGCATGATGGATATGTACTTCAAAAGGTATTCTTTGTAAGCCTAGTCAATTTTGTAATTGTCTATTTGGAGCATCATGGGGTTTTGTTATCAATTCCAGTTCTGACAAATAGATCTATCTTGGTTTGGCAATTGAATTCCTGTCCTGTTATTTTATGTTGAGAAGAGGGACAAAGCGATCAATTTGTATGTGCTTCCTTGTTTAATTGAAAGATTTTGGAGGGGAGATGGTTTAAGGGAATCTATATTTTGCTATGTAATAATATTTGTCTGCATGTCTCTAGTTTTTCCACTTAACAAAAGAAGTCGGCTTCTGTTTGAGGAACTCCTTTACATTTCTTTCAAGTATTAAGGAACTAGTTTTATTTTAAACCTTTGTTGATAAGTTGTAATTTATCTTTTCAATAACCATGGAATACCTATTAGAGTGAACAGGCACATATACGTGGCAGAACTTCACTGCTGTCTTGCTAAAGTTTGATCAAATATGTAGCACAATATTGTTGAACCTGAAATGACAAAATTTCACGAGACAGCTGCTTGTTGATGCTAAAACCTCAAAAGAAAACATATTCTCACATGTTTATGAATGCATTTCTTTGGAGGATGATAGTCTTTAGCTTTGAAAATTATTGTAGTTGAGAATGTTCCCTTTCTCTTCATACCTGTCTTATTTGTTTCTGTGACTAGGGGATAGTGATTCTGAGTGGTCATTTGAAAGTTAAAGTTCTAGCATCATAGATTGACTGAATTTAAGAAACATCAGTGGTAATGAATGCCACATAACTATATTTGGGTTCTCATTTTAGTGAAGCACCATTATCTTTTGTAAATATTTATTTTTTGCAGGCTGTTGCAACATCTCCTATTGGTGGAGAATTCCTTACCGACTGCTTGATGAGAAGTCTGGAGAGTAAAGGCATTGTTACGGTGCGTTAGTTTCACTTCAAATGTTTGAACAGATCGAGCGGTTTTGGGGATCTGGCCATTTTATTCATATAATTCTCCTTTCTATGATCTCTTTGCAGATAAAACCTCGATATTCATTTAAAAAAAAAGAAATTCGGCCAGGAGAATTTCAGGTGATTTTTCCCTACTTGATGAATGGTCTCCCTGATCAACGTCTCCTTCTTCTGAGCTCCTTTTCCTGTAAAACACGCATGTCAAATCGGCAACTTTTATAGATGTCAATACATCATGTTTCTCTTTGATTCCCTTTTCCATTTTCATTTTTTTCTGTGAACATCGTCATTCTTTTCTCTTCTAGACCACTGCGAGTAAAACACATCCACACAGATATGCACATGTCAAATTGGCTACTTTTACAGATGTCAATACTTCTTGTGACATTCCAAACATCAGGCACAAAGTCTAAAGTCATATGAAAATGAATTAAAATGAGATGAGAATAAACTTGACCATAGGTGTTGAGAGGCGTAGCATGGATTAAAAGGGATATTTTCATGTCAAATTTTGATCATCTGAAGCTAATGTTTGTTTCTCGTCTCCTGTTCTCTCCCAGTTCCTGCCATGATGAGAATGTTTTCGGGTGCTTAGTATTTCTATTACTCTTCTTTTGACTTCATATTATTATTGGTTAAACCTCAGACAGTGGATCTTGATTTCCCAAACACAACTGAAAGTTACAAACTCTATTGCCAGGTTGGTAACCATGGTTAATAGTATTTTTTCTCTGTTTGAAAACACTAACAAACAGTGCTCCTAAATGTTCCTTTCTTGTTGCAGAGGGTTGTTGCTAGTGATATCAAAGAAAGCGTATGTCGAGCTCCTGATACTCCATATGATGGTTTGTATTCTATAATTTGCTAAATTCTCAGCACATTTGTGACTTGTTGCCTAATCTAAATTTCATTTTTCATTCTGTAACTTCAATTTAAAACAGTATCACCCATGATAAAGAATTTGAGCAAGCGTGCAAGTGGCATAACTTTTAAAATTATATCTTCTTTTTTCACTTTTTACTTGCTTTTTGAGGCTTTGTGGGATCACATGTAGTAAATATTTGAGAGAGAGAAAATGGGTGAATAAATGTAACTGCTACTCTTCTGTACTGCTACCTATATAACTCTTCTACTTTTTGTCTACATGGTAGAATAAGAAAATGACAATCCTCTTGGTAAAGTTCTGTCTGGTGCAATTTTATTCATATAATTGCTATATGCACTAATCCTTTCTGTTCTTTAGTCCAAGAAATTTTAAGAACTGTGCTGATTTTTTTTCCTCCTTCCAGATAAATCGTACTCAAATATTCCAATGACACCTTATGAACTTCCTGATGGACAGTAAGTATTCATCTTCGCAATAACAGATATGTGTTTGTTTTCATGCATGTCATATTTAGCCGAATAACGACTTTTGGTCTCCCAAAACGTCACTCAAGTCTTTGAAACAATATTTCCTTGTAGTTACCTGATGGCAATAATTTGAGTCAGTTCTGCTCTGGCATGTTTATTCCCGTTTGCTCTGTGATTTTGCTTATTCCATTATGCGTTTGTATCTCCACACAGGACAATAGAAATTGGAGCAGACAGATTCAAGATTCCCGACATCCTGTTCAACCCATCCCTGGCTCAGGTGGTTTTGTTACTATCATGATGTGCAAATTTGAATTATCATTCACTTATTCATCTGTTGTAAATGTTTTTAAAGTGTTGTCTTGAGCTTTATTATCCAAGTTTCAGTAACAAGGGCTTAATGGGGTTTTTGTGTGTGTCTGGGTGGTGGGGGGGAGGAACTAATGTGGTTAAAGGTTTCTTTTGATGTAATTGAGAGTTGGCTTATGATGCTCAGTACTGCTCTCTCTCTCCCTCTCCATGCTCCCCTCATCAAATATCATATGCATTTTTTCCGAGTTTGTCATTTCAGATTCTTCCACCTCATTTTTTTGTTCTTGACTTGCTACTTTATTAATGATGCAGACTATTCCTGGGATGGAAAGTTTTGCTGAGGCTGCTCCCTCTGTTCGTGGCCTACCACAAATGGTGATTCCTTTCCCTTAGATGTTCATTTTTTGCCTGGATTTGGACATTGTCCTGTTAATTTATGTATTTGCTTCCTGCTTAATCATTCTCTAATTTTCAGGTGATAGAGAGCATAAACAAATGTGATGTGGACATAAGGAGAGAACTATACAGCAGTATATTGGTCAATATTTCAACACCTCAACTCAAATATCTGAATCCACTCACGTTTGATCTTATTCATTTTAGAGATGCATTACATATTTGAGACACTTATGCTCCTGGATAGAAGTTGAAACTGCCGTGTTACATAATCTTCTTTGGGTCAAGCTTATTCTAATAATTGTTACATTTTTTTATTTGCAATGTCTTATCTGCAGCTTGCTGGTGGTACAGCATCAATGCAACAGCTGAAAGAACGTCTTGAGAAAGACTTGCTGGAGGTGTGATTTTCTCAAATCAATTTTGATTTTCCACTCCTCATCCCTCACCCCAAAAGTTTCGGAGGGAGAGCACAACTGCTTTAACACTCCAAAAGTGCATTTTGGTTTTCTAAGCTCCTGATTTTTCCTTTGTAATTTTCATTAAATTTGTAATGGCCTGTTTTATATTCATCTTCCTGCAGGAATCTCCTCAAGCAGCTAGAGTGAAAGTCCTGGCTAGTGGAAATGCAACAGAGAGGAGATTTAGGTAGAATGACTTCAAGATGCTTTTTAACTTCCTTCCTCCTCCCACCTCAAAAACTTCTTAATCTTCATCATGTTGATTAATGACAGTGTTTGGATTGGCGGGAGTATATTGGCTTCATTAGGTTCTTTCCAGCAAATGTGGTTTTCAAAATCAGAGTAAGGACTGTTGTGGTTTCTTTTCCTTTTTTCCTTTCGGTTCTTATATGATGAGCACTATCTTTTATCTTCTTCTGTATCCTGATTGCTTACCTGCATTGTACCTGATGACGACAGATTCGAAGAGCATGGAGCTTCTTATATTCAAAGGAAATGCCCTTGAAATGCTTACCGAACAAAATCATTCCTTATGAATACCATTTCACAAACATGTAAATCTGGAGTGAGTCTTACATGTAATGATGGCCGACTGTAGAGATATGGGGGTTGATTGGACCAGCTTGATCTATGGGAACTGAGGATCTCCAAGGATTCCTAATTTACTGATCCCAATTGTTCATTATCTTTCAGTCACTCATAGAGGAATCAGCATCTAGACTGCCTAAAGTGGAAATGGAGAAGTGAAAATTTGAGAAAGAAGATGAGGCCTGTGAGCCTGTTATGGATCATTATCACTCCAACAATGGTCACTTTTCCCTTTCTTCCATGTCTATCAAATCACCTTCATTCTGATATCTGCAAATCCACAAGTTTATCAATTCCACCAAATAACTAATGGACATTTTATTATGGCTCTATTTGGGGATTTTAAAACGCCTAATCTGCACTGATATCCCATCGTGACTAAAGCCTTTGTCTCGTCCCATAAAGAACTTGCCCAACAATAGCATCCTCGTTGAAAAAGACCAACTCCTCCGTTGTTTCGGCGGTCATTTTGGGAATCTTTTTAGAAATGCTCTCTCCACGACAAAGATTCCAGATGCGAATTTGTAATTGACTCATTTTCATGAGCAAGCTATTGTCATCCGAGGAAGAAGAATCCGGATTGCTTAGCACTTCGGCGACTTGTATGTTGTGTTGGGGGAGTTTTCAGCGTCGTAACTTTTTTCCATTGTTGCTGCCGTTTCTTGCTCTAGAAAGGTGTAAAAGGTACTATGGCATTCATCTTATGTTCCTGAATACACACAAAGCTTCTTTCTAGTTGCAATCGGGTACTTTCTCTCCGATCCTTTTTTTTGGCTTGGAGAACGGTACAAACAACTTTTTAAGCTAGTGAGATTATTTTAATTTAATGAATTAAATTTATTGTAAAAATATAGTATTGATTATTTTTTATACAAAGTTATAAGTAGGGATAGAAATAAGTGAGGTTCTCTATCAGGGATTTGTGGCTTGGCCTGTATTTGGCTGGATTCGGCCTAGCCTGTTCAAGTATTGGTCAAGACTCAGATTCTTCTTTTGGCCTATTTAGAACAAGAGGCCTTATGGCTGGCTTGTTAAAACTGTCATTCTTTCAATATTTTTAAAAAATGCTTTTAAAATCTAATAAAATTATATATATATATATATATTTGAGATTCAAACATACATATAATTATATTGTGTTAACATTTTTCAACTTATTACTATTATTTGGCATATATATTTTATATAATTAATTGTTAGCATGGTTAAATAAGAAACAAAATTTTTTTTTGCAATGTTAAAATAATGTCTTTTTTCTAATTAATTATTAAATTGTACAACACTTTAATACCTTATTTGATTTTCTTACTAAAGGTATTTGCATAAGTAAAAGAAATTACATTTAATATTTAATTCTTTACAACTACAAGCTAATAACAACAATGATAGTTGATCTAATTTACCTATGATTGCAATTTAAATTGTTGAGTTTGTTGCTATACGGTGATAGTAATTAAATTATATAGTATTTAATAGTAGTAACATATTTTGAATATGTTATATTGATTTATTATAAGTTAGATTAGTTTTATAATTTATTATTCTTTCTTAGATAAAATAATTAAATATTCTCATATTTTATGTTATTACTTTTAGAATTAAATGTCCTTTTTTATTTGAATATAAATTAAAGGTGTATTTGACTTTTATTCTTTTTATTAATATAATTAGTAATGGAACTCTAAATCAGTAGATGTAAATCTTTAAATTTAATAAAGTTTATACTAAAAATTTATAAGTTTTATTTTGAATAATTAAAAAAAATATTAAAATTAAAATAAATTATTCTTTTTAAAAAAAAAAAACACACGCTTTATAAACCGCTTCAGGCCATGTCACGCTTTAAACAGCCCTGCTCAGACCAACAACAGACCAGGCTGGCCTGTCAAGACCAGTGTTTTATGGACCGGACCGGTTAGATCGTGAACCGGTCTACTGGTTGGTTCGGTTTGAGGGATAAAATCAAAAATTTTAAAAACCGTTCTCTTTTTGTTAAACCATATTGAACCGACCGGTCAGAGCTTGGACCGGTCGGTTTTATAAAAAAAATAAAAATTTTGGGTTAAATTGAAGAAATTAAAAACTACAAACTCCTAATTAAAAATTTTCCTAAATTGTTTTTCCCTAATTATAATCTAAATCACTTAATTTTCTTCTTTTATTCTCCAATTTTCACAAAATACCAATAACAAGAAGAAGAAATCAATTCTTGATATTAAATTTTCTTCCATTAAAATATATTCTTATACCATTTTAAATTATCTAAATATTAAAATACTT
>JAWZTD010034952.1:0-13729 GCA_035221335.1 Echites panduratus | reverse complement strand
CCATAAGATTAATTATAGTTGGGCCTAAATAAAATAAGTTAGGACTATTTATTTTTATTGGTCTTATAATTAATTTGTACTTTGGTCCATAAAATTAATTATATTTGGACTTGAACTAAAAATAAATAAATGGGTTTCTTATAATGGATTAATCTTGTCCCATAGTAGCCAATACCCCAGTTAGGTTATTATAGGATGCCTATATATATTCTATTATAACTAGCAATTAGGGTTATTCTAGCATTTGTTCTAAGAAACCTTAGTCTCCTCTCTCAAAAGATAATATTTCTTCTTCTGCATTCCTAGTTTTGTTCACCCAAAACTTTGATCTTAGAAAATAGATAGGAAGATCTTGAGTATTGTGGATTGCTATTCATGCACAAAGCAAGTGAAGATCGGTTTACAATCTTCAATCTAAAGGTATTATTTCTCTCTTGTGTGAAATTTTTTAAAAAAATCGGGTTTTAGATCTAGTTTTCTTTGTGGATTCCGGATCTATCTCCCTACACTTCCATGCCAAGAAGAGACTTCTCAGGGTCTTGAATCCGTGGCTCCTCATCCAGACACCTTGTCCACAGGTCTCTACTCCAGGACCTCATGCTGAAGCTACTAGACCTACCTCTAGAGCTCTTGGTAAGTTTTAGACTTCCAATTGTTGTAAATTCTGATAGCTTATAAGAATTATTGTCTATTCACATTGTTCACGTTGTTGACGCCTCTGCCATTGACCTTCCTCCAATGCTCTCTTTAGATACTAGGACCCTTAATGATGTGGAAACTACTGATCCTCCCGAGAAGCTCAACCAACTTTCTCTGAACCTGCTAGACCTGTTGAAGCTCTTGAGTTAGCACTCAGCCTCATGACACTCTGCTTTGAAGTTTCTCTTGTTTTTGTTTTTCACTTTGATGAACAATTATTATTTATATTTGCCTCGGGTTGTAATAATTGAATTCTGCTCATTTTGAACTTCTTTCCTTTCTTTCTCTGTTTGTTGCTTTTTTTGTCTTTTTACTCAACACTCCAATAGCAAATTTCTTTCTTTCAAATTTTCTTGTAAAAGGTTGTAATCTGCCTTTTATACCTTGTATCAGCTTCGAATGCTTTGTTTCTCACTTCTTCAATTAGGTCAAGGTTTCCCCATCTCTCCCCTTCGTTCAAGACTGAATTATATTCAGTAAGTCTTAAGGTTTTCACTTCAACCTCCACTGGAAGTATTGCTTCTAGACCAAAGCATAGGCTAAAAGGAGTTTCTCCTATAGCTTTCCTTGGTGTGGTCCTATAGGCCCACAGTAGACTAGGAATTTCTTATGGCCAGAAATGTCTTTCGACCCTCTTTTCCAATTCTATTATTCTTTTCTTAAGACCTTCTAGACCGTGCTTGTGGATGTGCTACTGAAGTTAACAGTTACACAATACCTAGGTCCTCCTAAAAGGTCTTGAAGGGTTCTCTAATAAATTGTTTACCATCGTCAGAGATTATAGCCCGTGGGATCCCAAATCTGCAAATAATGTTCCTCCATACGAAGGATTGGACTTTTTGTGAGGTCATTGAGGCCAAAGGTTTTGTGTCCACCCATGTTATGAAGTATTTGACTAAGATATAATTAGGAATTGGGCACCCCTTACAGCTTTTGGAATAGTCCTAGAAGGTCTATTCCCCAGATGTCGAATGGGACTAAGATACCTATGGAATGATACTTCTCAATTCGTTAGGACCGTTATGGGGAACACCTTAAAGTAAGGTTTAAGTTTCCTTGATGTATTAACAATCAGATACAAAAATTTCAGGTCTAAGTAACGGACTTCTGGACCTCTTAGGAAACCGAACGATATCCTAGTGTAGCAATAGGTATTGACCCTCTGTTATAAAGGAGGTCATCTCAGTGTCATGCAATGTCAAGGGTATTTGATGGCACCCTTTTTAAGCATCCAAGAAACATAACCATTGGTAGCCTGCAGTGGAGTCAACCATCTGATCGATACTGGGCAATGGTAGGAGTCATTTTGGCAATATGGTAGAAGTCTACACACATCCTCCACGTGCCATCTTTCTTGGGGACCACTACCAAATTAGAAAACTACTTGGGGTATAAGACCTGTCTGAGTATTCCTGCAAGAAGAGCTTAGACCTCTTGAGCTATGACCTCGTTCCTCGTAGGGGCGAAGGTCTGCTTCTTCTGTTACACTCCTAGGTCGTAGACCTACTCTGTGCTCAGTTATGCTATTATCAACTCTATCTAGGTCTGTGGGCTTCCAAGCAAAGACATATTTTCTCTTGCATGGTGTCTACAATATTTCCTTAGGTCTTCAGAGGAAGAGAGTCCTAATTTTAATTCCTTTTAAGGAAATTCAGGAATCAAGTATACTCTTTCCCCTACCAGCTACCAACATTCTTGACCTTTCATCCTTTTTGATAGGTTGACGAGCTCTATTGCTTATCTCCTTTGACTTGATCTTCACGCAGTAATGGATGAGGGAGATCTATGCTTGTAAGTCCATGACCCCCTTTATGCCTAGAATGGCATTGTAGGTTCCTGATGCATCAACTACTAGCCACTCCATGACCTCTATTACTCCTTTTCCATCTTGGGTGACTAAAGTTGGAACCCTTAAAATCCTCTACACTAAGTTGTTAAATCGCTGAAGCTTGTAAGTGTAATATCAGTCTTGATCAGTAAATCTTTGTAGAGTTTCAATTGATCAAATACAATTTTATTGAGGACATTGACCATACTTAAAGTATCATCCAGAATTTTTCTAACCAGAAGGTCTCCTATTGGTAGGGAGACTGTAAGAGGTTCTACATTTGTACCTCTTGCAATTTTGGACATCCTTTCATTTGCATTGATTTATCTCACAGGAGGTCTCTGTTCAACCGGACCTCATGCCTGAGCTAAGAATTCTTGTAAATGACCTTATTTAATCAACCTCTCTATTTCACTTTTAGGTCGAAACAATATTCTGTAAGGTGGCCATGATCTTCATGATATTGGCAAAATATGTTCACATCTCTCAGTAGACCTTTCCTCTCCATTGCCATTAAGACTTCTGCTCTTGGGGCCTTCAAAGGTGTGGTTATCAGGTCATTGAAGCTCTTCCTTTTCTTTTCTTGAGGCCCTCCTTTAGGTGGAAGGCCCTTCCTATCTCTTTTTCTAGAGGCGCCTTCTTGTTGAGGCTTTGTCTCAATTGTTTTGTTAGTATGAGATATAAATCCAGGAATCTTTTCAAGATGGTTGTTTCTTCTACTTTTATCTACCTCTCCATAAGAGTTTGCAGATGTTTCACCATTAGGACCTCCTCCTCTGCTAGCCTCAATGCTACATACCCCCTTGCAACCTTGCTTGATGTATATAGCATCATTCCTTTGTTCAATTTCTACAGCCTTGTCTTTGAAAAGACTGTAGTTGCGTGCACTCTCCAACCTTCTGTTTGATTGTAAAAAGGTGATTTTTGTCCTTCTCACACCTCTTAATGCTTTGGTAGCTATTCAGGAATAGGTCTTTGAGTTGATTCCAGCTCACGATGCTTACTGCTAGAAGTCCTTTGAACCAGGATTGAGATTTTTTTGTTAAAGTGAACTCGAAAGCTCTACATCTTGCATGGTCTAGGTATTCAAACATCTCCATATAAGAGACTTATTCATCAATATAGAGTTGTGGCTTTATGGTTCCATCATACTTTGTAGCAATCTGAGGGGACATGAACTCGAGGGCATCTTTCTCAACCTGATTTTATCCACGAAAGGTGATCGTTCAGTGTGCTCTACCCCAGTTTGTGGATTAGGACCTTCAACCTCTTTAGGGTTGTTATTACGTGTTTCTTCTAGCCGTTTGTTCTGAGGTCGATCTTTAAGAGCTTGTCCATCATGAATTGTTTCTTTGATTTCAAGAGATAGCAGCTATGTTCAATCTATCTCTCAGGTCATACTCCTTACCTTTATGCAGAGTATCTCGAAGATCTACAGGAGGTATATTCGTTCTAGTACCCACCTGATCATTTTATGGGTTTCTTGTTATTGCCTTTCATTTTCATGTCTTCCACTAGCATTTTTGGGCCTTTCTCCTCTTTGTTCCGAGACTTTTGATGGCCTCCTCTAAGTGAGCTGAGTGTGTGACAGAGTAATCCCAATGGAGATATAATCTCTTATGTTTGTAAGATTTTCTAGAACATTTACCATTCTCTGTAGTAAATGTTTGAGCAGTATGGCATGACTTTATCCTCTCCCACTTGAGGTATGAAGTTGTTTTAATGCCACATTCTCTGAGGCATTTCTCTCATGCAGGGTCTTCTAGAGGGACTTGAACGAGTTGGTTTGAGGTATTGCCAAGTTTCTGCTAGTGTCCTGTAAGGTCTAGAACTAGTTGTCACTTGATTTTGATTTAATGCTAAAGTAGGGGCATCAACCAGATTCCCTTCTAGAAGTATTTGAGAATATTCTTCTGGAATTGTTTCTTCAATTTGCAATTCTGTTCTGCTTGGGCATCCAGGCCATGCTGGTTGTTCTCGTGCCATTACGATTTATTTTTAGTTTTGAGGATGGCTTTTTCAAAGAATTGCCACAAACGACGCCAAAAGAGACCTCTAGGTCACCCATTGCAATGGCACCTGTAAGAACAATAGAAAGTGGAAATAATATCACTGGAGTAGGCTGTCGCCCTAAGGATAACTCCTACAATCAAATTAGTACGGATTAGTTGGGATGCTCAGAGAGAGTCTGTGACTTCTCCCAGTTAGACTCATTACTCAAATTAAGAGTATTCTAAAATGTTATACCTTGATTCATGATCAAGTTTACCTTTTGAGGATAGATGATCTTCCTTGAATTTAGGAGTACTATCCTAACTGGAATCAATTAATATCCCTTGTAAATGGAGTACATTGTGAGAAGTTTATAACGCCATTCTTTAAATAATCTTTTTAAGAAGTTCCCCTGTAATAGTGTATCGTGTTTCTTTAATAAGACTTGACAACTATTAAGGGTACATCCAGGACCTCTAGGAGTCTTGTAGAGCTCGCTCAAGACCTCATAGGTCCTTAGGAGTCTTGTAGAGCTAGCTAGAGACTTTCATAATGGTTCAGTGACCTTAGTTAGTGGTTTAGCGACCATGTACTAGGTCCAGTGACCTTGAGGAGGTCCTCAACAACCTTCCTCTCCGACATAATTCTAGACTTGCTGGTCGTGGGGCTTACCAAGATGATCAGAGGTCATGGACTAGTTTTCAAGACCTTCAGGAGGTGTATTTTTGTATGTTTATAGACCTCTATAGGTCTGGAGCCAAGTGTAATCTGGGTTGGATGCTTTACTCCTTGGACCAGGTTATCGGGTATTCAAATCGAGTCTATAGGTTTTACCCATTTGCCCATCACTTGTAATTAACTTGGACTTATATCCATAAGATTAAGTATTTTTGGGAATGTATTAAAAATAAATAAAAGGGTCTCTTTTAACTAAAGGGCCAAGATAATTATTTTAGGTTTATGATCCAATTATTAATTATTGTACCTTTAATTTAATTAAGAATGACATATTGGGTTATTGCCCGTAGTAGCCCAAATTCTAATTAAGTTATTTTATGATTATTTAATATCATTTCATAACCAGAAATTAGGGTAACCCTACTTTTTTGCAGACATTCTATTTAGAAAGTCAATTTCTAAAAAAAAAAAAAAAAAAAACCTAGCAGCCACTCCCCAATCCTCCTTGAAATTCCTAGTCTACTCACCAAGATTCTAAAATAGAATAGATCATAAGACCCTAAGTGAGTAGATTGGTGATCGAGATAAGAAGAAAGTGATGACTTGTCTACAAAGATCTTCAAAAAGGTTGGTTTTTCATATCTCGTTATGTGTATTTTTTAGAGTAATTGATCTGGTTTCCCTATGGATTCAGGGTCGATTTTCCTACTAAATCACCGAATAATAATTTATCATATTGACCTAAATCCAAATTAATTATAAGACTAAATAAAATAACTAATTAATTTTATTCAAACCCAAATATTAATTCCAAGGATTAATTAAAATCCTTAATTAATGTTATCTAGAATAAAATTAATTCCTTCTTCATTCTCCTATTTAAACATGTTATAAAATCATTCAAACATGATCGGTCTAGATCAAGGGACCTTAAACACAATATTCATGACTATATAAAACGACCAAAATACCCTTACAACACTGTGGAAATATACTTAGCCATTCTAAACACCTTCTATTATCACCATCGGAAAATGATGTACTCCATTACACATTGTTGCAGAAACAAAAGGTGTGTTAAGATAAATCGCAACCCATAGTTTTTTACCTACAGGTATATTGACACATTTGTCCTTCTATGTAACACGCACTATTGAACCGATGTCTTGCGTGCCATTACTTTATTCAATAGCATCTACCATCTTAGGTATCTAGTCCTTTTACCATTGAATCACAATGAATACTCATTGGAAGAATATTCAATACAACAACGAATGAAGTACCGAGGCCTCAGGTTCAGTGATTCAACTAAGAATAACACACAATTTGCCGATTATCCCATCTCATAAATGAAATGCCATAGAGACACTATTGTTTAGTCCTGTCTTAACTAACTAACTCCAAGTACCTGACAAACTATGTGATCTCACCCATAGCATATCAAAGCACATGAACTTAGCTACACCAGATCACCAACCCATACTCATGTCATGGGGACGTGTCCAAGCTGTTGCATCAGTAATGCTAATTCTCTCTTATTTGATAGTATCTTTAGAGAACAATCACTGAATGGTCCTCTTCTACACATACAAAATGTGTTAACACATATAGTCAGGAAGCATTACCAAATGACTAAAGGTAAGTCACCCTATTTGAAGGAGACTAATGTGCTATGACCTTTGTTCAATGGAATGTCCAATTCCATTAATCGGCAAGGAACCAATTCCTTATGATTTAAACTTCCGGTGATCTGTACCTTACTATGTTGAACTTCCCAACACACAGATCACCTATTTAAATCAAGTTAAACTTATGGCATGTTTTACTTATATGTATGAAAGCACATATAAACATTATAGTCTTTTACAAAGTATCTCAGAATAAGATAGTCTTTTTTGCATAAATCCCAACAGAAGGAGGTCGTACTCCTGGAATAGTGGAGCTAATCCAAAATTGGACAGTCTTGCCAAAATTCGGTCTTCTCCATCTTTTTGGAGATCATCTTTCCACCCATTCTTTTGTGCTTTTCGTTGCAATTCTTCCATGACAGGTTTAGGCATGAATTCAAGCCCATCTTAAAATTCAAAATTTGGAGCATCCATAATCTTTTAATCTCACATTCATCTTCAAACTTGGTTGCCTCAAATATGGTCTCAAAATCAAGTTGTTCTTCCTTCCTTTAGAGGTATGAGCCCTTGTGAGAGATCTGGAAGGCATTGATGGAATTAGGTTTCCATCAATGTCAGAGCAAATACCTACTAGGGATTGCAGCAAAGAAAAAAAATATAGGAACTCCGAAGGTAGAAAAGTTCTCATCAGGAGGCTTGCAAAAGCTATGAGAGTTATAAACACTACCATCTCTGATAGGTTGCTAAAATCAATACATGATATAGCTGTCAACTTAAGTAGGTTAAATGGCACAATTTTAATGGTTGAGCTTCGAGTGGCCTTCACAAATCTCTAAACAAGAAGGTACATTGATTGAAGTCATAGTGATTCATCTTCCAAGGCAATGCAATACTTAAAAGGTCACTAAGCTCAAAGGGTGTAGTGATGGATAAAATGGGTGCAACCCAAATGACCTGATCTAACTACTCATAAACCCAATTCAGAGAGCAAAAATCCAATCCGGTCTACTTTTGTATCCGGACCTAAGAAGGTCTATAAATATGCTATGATAAAACCTCAAGAATGTCTTTTCACATAACCACGACATCCTACTATCTTATTAAACTCCGTGACCTGCGAGTCAGAGACTTATGGCAAAGATATAGGTCTCCAGGAAAGTGCCCAAAGGTGTCGCGGTATTAGCAGGGTCTCTAGGGAGATCTACAAAGACCCCTGGAGGTCATAGAACTTTTACTTAACAATTACAAACACTATTTAAGGAAACTTAGCACACTCCAACAGGTAACTCTTATCCTTTCTAAGATTCACAAGATATACTTTCTTTTAATCAAACCAGATTACATAGGATACAATCGATTTCCATAGAGACACGATTCCTAAATTCTAAACCTCCACCTAAATAAGAGATCGAGAACACAAACCAAATGTACCAGAGAAGATACTTAGTAAAATCAATACAAGTACTCTCAACTTTTATCCCTTCTGGTAACTAACTTGATCGTCAGAGTTTCTTGAGAAAAAAGAGGTGATAGCTTGAAAGGTCCAAGCTCTTCTCCATGCAGGAATACTCAGAGAGGTCCTATACCTTAAGTGAATGGCCAATCTAGTACTGGTCCCCAAGAAAGAAGGAACGTGGAGGATATATGTGTAGACTTCACGACCTTAAACAAATACAACTAAAAAGACTCCTATCCATTGCCCAACTTTCCCATTTAAACTTCACCTTGACCTTAGTAACTTTCTTAAAATGGGCAGCTATGGAGCTAACGTTAGGAACAAACCTCTTATTGAATGAAGCTAGTCCATGAAAACTTCTTACATCACTTACACTTTATGGAGTTGGCCAATCTTTGATTGCCTTTACTCTTTCCTCATTCACTTGAACACCATTAAAAGAAACAATATATCCAAGAAATGTAACCTTATCTAAACAAAAATAACATTTCTTCAAGTTGGCATAGTTCACTTCTAAGAATGTCAAATACATTTTTCAAATGGTTCACATGATCAACAACATATTTGCTATATATCAAAATATCATCAAAGTAAACCACCATAAATTTACCTATGCCTATTCTCTAAGAATATGGTCCATCAACCTCATTCCATATCCCACCACGCTCCGCTGTCACGTGTGTTATCGCCGTACAAGCCCACCGACTATACCTTGAGTTTTTCGCAAGGCAGGGTTCGAACCCGCTTCACGGGTGTGGCATCCGGGCTCTGATACCAGTTCGACCAAAAGCTTAAGCTGTTAGTAAACCTTCTCAGAGTTGTCCATATCCCACCACGCTCCGCTGTCTCTTGTGTTATCGCCGTATAGGCCCACGACTATACCTTGAGTTTTTCGCAAGGCAGGGTTTGAACCCGCGTCACGGGTGTGGCATCCGGGCTCTGATACCAGTTCGACCATGCGAATTTGGTGATAACCACTTTTTAAATCTATTTTTGAAAAACAATGGCTGCCACTAAGTTCATCAAGCATGTCATCTAACCGTGGAATAGGAAATGATATTTTACTGTGATTTTATTTATGGATCTACAATCCACACACATCCTCCAAGTTCCATCTTTCTTAGGCAGTAGTAGAACCGGAACGACACAAGGACTCATACTTTCTCTCACATATCCTTTGGCTAGGAGCTCTTCTACTTGTCTTTGAAGTTCCTTTGTTTCCTAGGGATTGGTTATATAGGCTGCCTTGTTTGGTAATGGAGCTCTTGGGATGAGGTCGATTTGGTGTACAATGCCCCTAACTAGAGGTAACTCATGAGGTAGTTCTTGCATGAACACGTCTTGTTACTCCTTTAAAAGGGAACAAACATCAATAGGCAAAGATGTGTTAGTATCAAAAGAATGTGAATCAAAATAATTTGAATTTAAAGAGTGTTTATACATAAGAAAGACCATATGGCTTAAACTCAAACATGCATTCTTCACATCCCTTTTTTTTTTGAGAAAAAATTCATTTTTTTTCCACTCTTTTCTTCCTCTCAGTTTTCCCTCTCTCTCTTTGTTTCTTGCTACAATTTTTTTTTTCTGTTTTGGAATCTATCCTTCCTTTCTCTTTCTCTCTTTCTTTCTTCTCCCTTTTTTTCTTTCTCTCGGATTCTTTTACTTCTTCTTCCCCTCTTTCTTTCTTTTCTTTCTCAGTTTCTCTCAATGTTGCTTCTCTTGCTCTTTTTGTTTTATCAATCTCATTTCGTTTTCTCTACAATGCCCTTTTGGAACATGTATGCTTCATGTGGCTTCAACGAATCTAGCTTGTACTTTCTTCCATTCAACTTAAGTGTATACTTGTTCCTGTACCCATCAATCAACACCTTCCTATCATATTTTCATGGTCTTCCAAGAATTAAGTGTGTAGCTTGCATTGGTACCACATCACAAAGTACGTCATCTTTGTAGTTTCCAATGGAGAAAGAAATCTTCACTTGCTTCCCTACCTTGACTTTCCCACTATCATTCAACCATTGCAATCTATATGGTCTTGGATAATCTTCACAATGTAGTTTTAATCTATCGACCATATATTTGCTTGCCACATTAACACAACTACCATTGTCCACAATCATGTTACAAACATTACCATTGACTCTACATCTTCCATGGAACAAATTTTCTCTTTGTTCACTTTCCTCTTCTTGCTTAGCTTGAGTACTAAGCAATCTTCAGCGCTTGATTATTTTGAGGCACTTGATCTTCCTCCTCACCTTCACTAGTGGATTCCACAACTCCCCTAATGGTATAGATGTTCCTCTAGCTAGGACATTGGTTAGCATAATGTCCATATCCGTTTCATTTAAGGCATTTGATATCCCTTGCTCTAAAAGGTTGTAGCTGTACCTTTCCTTTGTCACCTTGGGCAACCTTATGCTCATGAATTTTAGGTTTTTGTACCTCTTCCTTGGCTCTAAATTTCAGTCCCTCTTGCTCCTTCTTTGGCCAACTACTTGAAGTTTTTGTTATAGAAGGCACATAGTTAGAAAAGTTGTACATTTTCCCAAAGTTATTCCTTTTGCCCTATAATTGCTTCTCAATCTTCATGGACATGTTCACCAACTCTTGCAAAGAAAGATAATGATGTAATTCAACTCTATCTGCTATCTCCTTATTCAATCCACAAAGAAACCTTACCATACTAGCTTCCTCATTTTCAACAATGTTCACTCTCATAATAGCCACTTCCATTTCTTTATGAGAGTCATCAACACTCTTGGAACCTTGTGATAGGGTTAGGAGCCTTTGATAAAGCTCCTTTTGATAGTAAGCTGGAACAAATCTACACCTCGTCACATTTTTAAGTTCATTCCAAGTAGAAATGGGTCTCTCATTTGTTCTCCTTTTGGAAATCATCAATTGATCCCACCATGTCAAGGCATAATCTGTAAACTCCGCTATTGTAAGCTTTACCTTCTTAGCTTTAGGATAGTCATAACAATCAAACACATGTTCTACTTTACTCCCCCAAGCAAGATAAGCTTCCAGCTCATGTGCTCCTTTAAATGGTGTTATGGTTAACTTGATTGATCCCAAACTCACATTTCTTCCTCTATGGTCCCTCGGTTCCTCTTCTTCATATTCCACCTATTCTTCATCTTAAGCAACTTCATCAATTTGTTCTTGGATTAGTCTTCCTCTAGGTTGAACTCTTGGCAAATGTCCTTCCCTTCCCCTTTCTCTATACATTGGTTGGTGTTGCACATGTTGAGAAGGTGTCTCAAATGTGTTTACCCTCTTTTCCACTCTATCAATTCTTGTACTAAGGTATCTTCTCACGTCCATCATGTTATTAGAAAGATCTTTGGACATTTGCTCCATCTTCTCAACAAGATAAGCAATACTATTGTTGTCCTCTCCCATATTTTACTTCTTCACCTACAATTGAAAAAAAAAAAAGACAAGTAATATGGAATTTTTTTGTACCTTACCAATTTCTCTAGTGTATACTCTCTTTCAAGGCTTTTTCTCACTCAATTGAACTCACATCACTCAGCCTTTTACCTCTCTTAACTCTTCTTCGAGTTCTTGAGCAACTCTAATGTGCAATTGCAAACAACTTAGGCAAGAATGCCAAGTAATCTATAAAACTCAATCAAGTAGTAAATAATTGTCAACAACTAGAACCAAAGAGATAAGAATTTCAAAGATATAGGTCAAAGAGAAGGAATTTAACACTTAGAGTCAAGAAATATGTGAAAGACAATTTCTCGAACACCTTGAAGGCAAAGAAACTTGTAATCAAAAAATTCTGCAATACCACTTTCAATATAACCAAGCAAATATGGTCACAATTTTGCACCAATCAATGGCAAATCAACTTCAATTTCATTTACAAATCTTCTTCACATAATATCTGACTTCAATTCACAATTTTCGTCACTTTTTTCACTTGTTTTTCTTGCTGCCCTGTTTTACTTTTTTTTCACTGTTTTTCTATACGAATTTCTTTAGGTAGTTTTG
This sequence comes from Echites panduratus, assembly GCA_035221335.1. Taxonomy (NCBI): domain Eukaryota; kingdom Viridiplantae; phylum Streptophyta; class Magnoliopsida; order Gentianales; family Apocynaceae; genus Echites; species Echites panduratus. Next base: position 1,440 of record JAWZTD010034952.1, on the reverse strand, counting down.
GTCTCTCTTTTTTGTTTTTTGTTTCTTTCTTTTATGAAGATAGAAATAAGAAGAACAAACACATAACACCTTGAATCAGCCCTTGTTTTTGGTCGTCAGCTACATCCACACAATAATTCATTACAAGAGAGAAAGTAAGACAGTTTGATAGAACAAAACACAAACACAATCATAAGATCATAGATCTTCAAAGAAACCATTATGATCTTAACATTACAAAAAGAAAGCAATTAAGATAGTCCAATCTTTGATGAAATCACCTAGGCTCGGATACCAATTACATGATGTGATCATGAAAGGAAAAAAAAAATTCTTCATCTGACACAAACATATCAATTGAAAAACTTACCCAAGACTTCATCAAGGATTATGGTTAGTTTGATTGATCTATATTGTCTTCCAGTACCAACCAATGAAATGTGCTTGGTAGACAATTCACACCCAACCAAAGTGTTGAAAAGCCCTTAAGAAGTTATCAAAGAACCCTAAAAAAGTTTTGGCAAAAACCCACAAAAAAGATCACTAGATCTTCAAATAGGCAGCTATAAGAGAATTTCTGTATTTTGCTTTCCAAGTTGATTAGGGTGAATTACATTATAATGTTCTATTTTTATCCTCAAAGGCTAATCAACCCTAATAAAAGAAAAAGACATTAAAGCCCTTAATTGAAACTAAATTGTCCAAAACACACATAAGACTAAAGTGACCAAAAAAATTCTGGAATTTGGTCAAATTGCAACATGGTTGGTCTGTCCATTTCTTCATGCTTCCAAGTTGATTTTTAACTTTCTTTCAACAAAATTTGAAGCTCTTTAATCCATCTTAACATCACCAAGGTCTTCAGCTTTTATGATATTGAAATGCTTGCTTGAATCAACTTCATTTTGGTGTGGCATCCTTTTGAAGATTGCATCAAAATCAAATAATTCTTCTCTTCCTTGAACAAAAATCATCAATGCTTGTCTTAACTTTGAAGCCCTAGATCTTGTAATTGGTCTATATGGTGCTTTTGGAGTTGAGTCACTATCATCTTATTATTATGAAGGTCTTCTTTTATACAACTTAAAGTGCTAAAGAATATTCTACTACAAAGATTTCTTCTGTAGTTACTGGAACATAGCCATTATAAAAGGTGCAAATTTATTGAAGAATTTGACCAGAAATATTTTATAAACATGCTAAGGGGAATAGCTTAGAGTGTTGTTCAACTAAATAGAAAAAAAAATAGCTAGAGGAAAGAGGCTCAAAATGAGCATAATTCTGTTATTACAACGCTTGATAAATATAAATAAAAATTGTTTGTCAAAGCAAAAGGCAAACAAAATTTCAAAGCTGAGCATTGTAGGTCTAAGTTGTGTATTCTAGAGCTTAAACAGGTCCAGTAACTTCAGGAAATTGTTGGTTGAGCTTCCAAGGCAAGATCGGCAAAGTCCAAGTTAC
>JAWZTD010034941.1:2397-13731 GCA_035221335.1 Echites panduratus | reverse complement strand
AATTATTGTGAAAATGCCTTCAAATTTTTATTTTCAGGGCCTATGAACTTAGTTTATCACTCAAAAAAAAAAAAAAAAAGTTCCCTAAATGATAAAAAAAACCAGCGTGGCCAAAATAAATATATGTTATGGGATTAAATTGTAGATTTTGTCTATAAAAAAAATCATTTTTGTTTTCTTTAATGCAATATAAATATTATTAAATAAAAAATGATGTGTTATGTATCATTTTGACCAATATAAATGTCAAAAAGCTTTTTAATATAAATTTACACACACTAAATCCAAGAAATATATAGATTTGGATACTGAAAGAGGTTTTATCAACATGTATCTAACACCACCCATAGAAGAGGTACGAGAAGGCCCCCCAAAAGGTCTAAATGTATACAAACTCTGTTACAGGTTTTCTACTAACGTCTTTATATATTGCATATTCAATTTTTCTCACACGCCTTTAACTGTGGTCTCAGCAACAACCTCTCGAAGAACGTTATCAGATAGGTTTAGAACGATGCTTGACCTAACCTTTTTGTCTAGGACATCAAACTCTTCAATGGACATAATCTCTCATTTCCTTCCAACTTCACGTCTACTCCATGCTGCATCAAAATGACCTCTATCCTAAGCTACCACATAATGAAGTTGACACTCCGATCAAATTTTTCTATATATGTTTTTGTTATCTTCATATTGGTTGCCACAACTTTACTTAGGGATCTAGCTCTGATATCTGTTTGTTAGGATCAATCATTGGGAATTTAGAAAATAACAAAAATATTAACAAACTATATAGAGAAAATAAAAACACAAAAAAGATTTACGTAGTTTGATCAATTCGACCTACATTCACGAGGGAAGAAGAGCAAAGTTTTATTACTATGAAGAAGAATATATGTCTTGGAGAATTACCCTATACACCCAAAAAGGAAAAGAGAGAGCTCAGGAATATACAAGAGATCTCTTGGTTGGTACATCTTAATTAAGAACTCTTGACTCCTATTTATAATGATCAAGGAAGACAAAACTCTCTTCCACAACCAATATGGGACAAAAAACTCTTCCTAAACAATGTAGGATAAAGACATTAATAACAAATCCTAAATCATTTAGGATAAAGACATTCCTAATAAATTCTAAACCATTTAGGATCAAGCCATTCCTAACACTAATATAAATATATATACAGATATACATACACGGGGTACTTTTCTATTTTATCTAATACATATATATCAAAAGGGAAAATCACACAATTGATACCAAAAATTGTACACACCATTAGAAATGGTACCTGTTCTTTTTTTTTTTTAAGGGGGTAAAACGGCCCAGATGCTTCTGAAGTTTCCAAAATTTTGGTTTTAGTCCTTCAACTTCAAATCATCTGGGTTTAGGCCTCTATTAATGAAAAAATAAAAAGAGCTCTCCCTTCCATTTTGGGCATTAAGCCTTGGTTGAAGTAGCCCAAGTGCTATTGAGGAGTTATTTTATCATAGTATTTTTTTTCCATCTAAGTTTTCTCTCTCTTCTTTCCATTTCCTCTCCTCCTCCCTCCTCCCTCCTCCCTCCTCCTCCACATATGTCTCTTTCTCCCTCTCTAAAACCAAGAACTCTTTGCAGATCTGACCACCAAAATCTTTTATTGAACTTTTGTAGTCATAATTAAAACAGAAAATAAGTAAATAAATCTTGAGTTTCATGTCTGGACTTGAAGGCCTCCATCCTCCTTACTCTCAAAATGTCTAATCCATCTAGAAAAAAAGGGAGAATTTACTGGGAAACATTAACTATTAAAAAAAAGCTGGAGACTTCATAGAAAATTCTAGATTTGGTATGGGAGTTGAAGTTTGAAAAAGCTGTTAGAGCAACCTCATAAAAGTCTGCTCAGCCACAGCCTGCCAGGCCTCAGTTTGCTAGGCATCAACCAGCAAGGGCCGTGCCCAACCAACTACAACTGACAGATAGATTCAACACACACTACAGATGTGCAGCGGGTTAGGCATGTTGCCACCAAATTCAACCTTTTGCTCTCGGATTCCGTGGTTCTTTATTTGCTGTAGATGTCGTTGTTGTTTAACCACCACGCTAGATCTAACCGAGTTCAGATCTCAGAGCCTGGCCCGCATTCATGGGGCTTGCCCTTGGCCAAACTAAATGCTTGGCCTAGGCAGCTGCTTGCGGGTAGATCTGCAAATTCTATGATAAGCTAAAAATAGAGGAAGAGAGAAAGGTCTAGAAATTATAAATCCATCTGTGTTATTCATTGAAATCTTGAGGCTATATAGAGCCATAACATGAAAGAAGACAACAAAAATTAATGGCTGAAAACATGGAAAGGATAGCTGAAAACATGCAAAAGAAAATATAGAAAACATGCACAAAAACTGGGACGAAAAGTTGAGGGAAAATTAAATAATATCATATTAATCCATCTACCTATATTCCCCCACTAGAGTCCAAAAATTTCCTTATCATTCCCCTCTGCTTAAGGATCCTTGTCCATAAGGATGAAATTAGGATATGACTTCTTGAAACGCCACTCATCTTCCTATGTTGCGTCTTCTGCCGGTTCAAGGAGCCATTTCACCAGGATTTCAGATTTAGGACGGTATTTACCTTTACAGATTACACATCGATCCAAAACAGCTTCGGGTTGGGGAAGAATAGTCGATGTATCTGAGACAGTAGGAAGTTGGGCAGATATTAGCTAAACTGGACCGAGATGCTTTCTTAGCAAATTGACATGAAATACATCATGGATTTGAGAACCAAGAGGTAAAGCCAGTTTATATGCCACAAGACCAACCTTCTCAATGACTTTGTATGGTCCAAAGAATCTTGGGGCGAGCTTTATGGAGGCCCGAAAAGCCACAAAAGTTTGACGATAAGGTTGGAGTTTCAAATACACATAATCTCCCACCACAAAAGATACCTCATGTCGGTGTTGGTTTGCATAACTTTTCATCCTATCCTGAGCCCGTAAAAATGTTTGGCGCAATTCACACAAGATGGCATCACGGTCACACAGGTACTCATCGACGGCTTGGACACGGGATGTGCCGGGTATATAAGATAATAGATTTGGAGGTGGAATGCCGTAAATGGCTTCAAAGGGTGTCAACTTGGTGGAGGAGTAAGTGGAAGTGTTGTAGCTGAACTCTGCCCAGGGAATCCATTCGAGCCATTTTCGAAGTTGATCACCTGCAAAACATCATTAATATTGTTCCAAAGTCCAATTTACAACTTCTGTTTGGCATTCAGATTGAGGATGGTAACTTGAGCTCATATATAACTTGGTGCCCAGCAACTGGAACAATTCTCTCCAAAAGGAGCTTAGAAATACTTTGTCCCGATCACTAACGATAGATGTTGGAATGCCGTGTAGGAGAACCACGCTGGCTACAAATGTCTTGGCAACAATTACGGCTGTAAAGGGATGTTTCAAGCTACAAAATGAGCATATTTTGTCAATTGGTCAACAACTACCATGATGACAGTATATCCATTAGAAGATGGTAACCCCTCAATAAAGTCCATTGAGACAGCAGTCCACATGTGAGTAGGAATAGGTAGTGGTTGAAGCAACCCCGCAGACTTCATACAGTCATTTTTAAACCTTTGACAAACATCACATTGGCGTAAAAATTCCTTCACCATCTGGAGCATAGTAGGTAAAAGAAACTTTGTTTAATACGCGAGAGCATTTTATGGAATCCAAAGTGCCCACCAATTGGTGATGAGTGGCATTCCTCATTATTCTTTGAAGCAAGGGTGATGTGGGACTCAAATAGACTTTACCTTTGAACCATACTCCATCACGTTGGACCAACTTGTGTGCATCTGTAGTTGGATGTTTCTGTAGGAAGTCTGCGTAGTAGGGGTCTTGTTATACTTCTTGCTGGAGAAGTGGCCACCAATCTGCATGTGGTTGAGAAATAGATACAAATTGAAATTCAGCTACACGTGACAAGGAATCAGCACCTTGATTTTTAGGCCTATGTTTATACTCAATGACATAATCATAACCGAGTAGTTTTGGTAACCATCTTGTTTGTGCTGGGGTAGTAATTCGTTGATCCAGTAGGTACTTGAGACTTTTTTTGTCAGTGCGGACAGTAAATGGTTTCCCTAGCAGGTATGGACTCCATTTAATGATTGCTTTGACAATAGCCAACATCTCTTTCTCATAGGTAGACAGAGTCAAGGTTGAACCTTTCAATACTTCACTGAAATAGGCCACTGGTCTATTGTTTTGGGTAAGAATTGCCCTGAGTCCAATTCCACTAGCATCACATTCAATGACAAATCTTTGGGTGAAATCTGGAAGGCATAAAATAGGTGGTGATGTTTATGTCGCCTTTAATTGTTTGAAGGCCATCTCTGCTGTTTCATTCCAGTGAAATCCATCCTTGCTCAAGAGTCGGTTCAGAGGAGCTGCTATGCATCCAAAATGACTGATAAATTTCCTATAATAGCCTGCTAAACCAAGGAACCCACGTACCCCTTTTGTTGTTGTTGGCGTTGGCCATTCAATGATAGCTTGTATTTTGGCTGGATCAACTGCTACCACTTGCTCCCAAATGACATGACCTAAATAGTCAACCTGTGAGACTCCGAATCTACACTTAGATTCTTTTGCGAACAAACTGTTATCTGATAAGATTTTTAAAATAATTCGCATATGTGTGAGATTGTTTTCCCATGATTTTGAATATACTAGAATGTCATTGCTGAAAACTAAAATAAAATTTCAGAGATAGGGACGAAAGAGGTCATTCATGAGACTTTGGAATGTGGCTGGTGCATTAGTGAGTCCAAATACCATCACAATGAACTCGTAATGCCCTTCGTGTCTCCGGGATGGGGTTTTATGGATGTCCTAATCTCTTAGGAGAATCTGATGATATCCAGACCGTAAATCCAATTTAGAGTAAAATTTGGCACCGTGGAGCTCATCTAATAACTCATCAATTATAGGGATTGGATACTTATCTTTAATTGTGATGTTGTTTAGAGCTCGGTAATCCATACAAAATCACCACGATGCATGTGTTTTCTTTACTAACAAAACTGAAGATGAGAATGGGCTTCGGCTGGGCCATATCAACCCGGATTGCAAAAGCTCTTTGACCATTTTCTCCATCTAGGCTTTTTGAAAATAAATATATCGATATGGTCTCACACTTACTGGCCCTGTAGTAGGATGCAATGGAATGTGATGGTCATGCCATCGTTTTGGTGGTAAGTTGGTAGGTGTTTCAAATACCTGAGGAAATTTTGCTAGAAGGTGGCTCATCTCTGGTGGATAGGAAGTTGGTTTGCAGCTGTTGTTGGAAGGAATTATTTGGAAAAGCAACCCCATGCCTTGTATTCCATTGAATTCTTTGTTAGTCAGGGCTTCAATGTCAGTTCGTCTCAACCCTTGGAATGTGTGAGAAGTACCAGCTATATTGAAGGTCATGATGAGTTGTTTGTAGTCAGTCTTTATCGGTCCGAGAGTTGCTAGCCATTGTACTCCCAATACCCGTTGCAGGAAGAACGTAGTAGTCTGCAGTAATAGGAAGACCTTGAATGGTGAGGGTAAGGGCACAACATTATCCTGCACACTCTATCTTCTCCCGATTAGCAACCATGACATGGAATTTTTTTCCTTGGATTATGGGCAACCTGAACTTAGAGACGATAGCCTGATCAATAAAGTTGTGAGTGCTGCCTCCGTCTATCAACACTATGACATCTTTGTTTTTCAACTTCCCAGGGACAGGTATAGTTTGTGGGTTTTCGGTGCCCGCAATTGCTTGAAAGGAAATTTCGAGTAGAACTTTAGGAGATTCTGGTTCTGGGTGGCTACCCTCATCATCAATGATGCCCATCTGGTTTAAGTCCTTGATCATAAATAATTGTGGTTGTTCACAACGATGGCCTGGAACAAACTTCTCATCACAATAATAGCACAACTCCTTCTCTCTGCGTTCTCATGCTTGTTGATTGGTGATTCGACGAAAAGTTGTTGTTTGAGTATTGGAACTTTGATTTTTGCCTGGGGTTGGTGGGGGCCCGGAGCACACCAATAGTGGGGTTGGGCAGGACTTTTGGTCTCCTTTGCAGCTGGTTACGTTCCTCGATCAGCCGAGCCACTTCTATTGTATCAGCTAAAGTGTGCTAGGTTGTTTAATTTTTACATCTATACGGATGTCGTCCCGAAGTCCAGCTTGAGGCAAGTCAGAGCTTCTGACGGGTCCTCGTTGTCAATCGAACCAAATCAGAGTTGTATATGCCTTGGCGAACTCATCCCAAGTAAGTGGTCCTCGAAATTTTGTCATCCATCTGTGCCATTGCAGGGCAATGTCTTCTAAATGGAAGGGGGCTAGCTGCACTTATTATTCTGGTACGATGTTTTGAAGTCAAAAAATTGTTTCGCCTTATAAATCCATCCTGTTGGGTCCTCACCGTTAAACGTTGGAAAGGATAGCTTGAGGTGGTGATGAGGGTGGTCATTTAGAGTACGGGAACGAGAAGTATGTGGGTGTGAGGATTCATCGTCTGCAAAGGGATTTATTTCACGAGGATTTGTTTTTGGGCTGTGAAATGCTCTAAGAGCTTGGAGCTCAGTTAAAATAGCTTGCAAGGCTACATTTACTCGTTGCGAAATTCTGCATTTGTTTTGGCGCGAGTATCCATGACTGAAGCCTGCTCTGATACCACTGATAAGAGAAAAATAGAGGAAAAGAAGAAGGTCTGGAATTATAAATCTGTCTGTGTTATTCATTGAAATCTTGAGGCTATATATAGCCATAACATGAAGAAGACAACAAAATTAATGACTGAAAAACATGGAAAGGATAGCTGAAAACATGCAAAAGAAAAGCCGGAAAACATGCACAAAAACCGGGAAGAAAAGTTGAGGGAAAATTAAATCATATCATATTAATCCATCCAGCTACATTCCCCCACTAGAGTCCAAAAATTTCCTTATCATTCTATTGCCATTTTCTACCCAAATCTTTAGCATTAATTTTGGCAACCTCAAGTCTGAACTCTGGCTGTCTCCTTCAATCTTCAACTTTTAAGAATTTTTCCGATTATCTTGTCCAACTCCAAATTTGTAAAGGAGGAGAATGAGAAGAAAAGAAAAGGAAGAGGAAGAAGAGGAAAAAAGAGAGTACAAGTGAATGGACAAAATTACCCATTTGAAATGGCACGTGGAGGGCACTTTAGTTGCTTTCGTCAGGGCTTAGAGCCCAAAATGTACAGAAAGATATATATATATTTTTTGTACATTTTCATAGTTGGAGAGATAAACCCAAATGATTTAATATTAGAGGGCTAAAACAAAAGTTTTGGAAAATTCAGGGACAATGAAAATTTTTACCCCTTATCTCTTTCAACAAGATATCTAAAGAATTTATAAATGTCTATTTTGATACTTCTATGTAACTTCGAGTAAATACTTCATCAAAACAGGCAAGTGAATCCCATGTGCGCCATGTACGTAAGTGATGAAGCCCGAAAAAGATTGATTCTCAGCATTTTGGAGATCAAGATTAACCAAATAGACCAGCCTGCAAGATGAGAGAGTGAGGAGAATATCTCCCCAAAAACACTCCGAAGGTCAAATTAGTATTTCTTTGAAGGATAAATGGAGCAACTTAAAAGATAGAAAAATTTGAAGGATAAACTATGCAGGATAAAGACATTAACAACAAATCCTAAACCGTCTATGATAAAGACATTCCTAATAAATCCTAAACTATCTAGGATCAAAGCATTCCTGACACTAATATATGTATATATATAAATACACGGGGTACTTTTCTATTTTATCTAATAGATACCAAATATTGTACACACCATTAGAAATGGTACTTGTTCATTTTTTTAAGGGGGTAAAAAGGCCCAGATTCTTCTGAAGTTTCCAAAAATTTGGTTTTATTCCTTCAACTTTAAATCATGTGGGTTTATTCCTCTTTCTATGAAAAAAACAAAAAGAGCAATTCCTACCATTTTGGACATTAAGCCTTAGTTGAAGTAACCCACGTGCTATTGAGGAGTTATTTTATCATAGTAATTATTTTTCCATCAAATTTTTCTCTCTTCTTTCCTCTTCCTCTCCTCCTCCCCCACCTATTCCACATATCTCTCTTTCTCCCACTCTAAAACCTAGAAATCTTTGGAAGGTTTAGGCCTCTATCTATGAAAAAAACAAAAAGAGCAATTCCTTCCATTTTGGACATTAAGCCTTGGTTGAAGTAGCCCATGTGCTATTGAGGAGTTATTTTATCATAGTAATTATTTTTCCATCCAATTTTTCTCTCTTCTTTCCTCTTCCTCTCCTCTCCCCCCTCCTCCACATATCTCTCTTTCTCCCTCTCTAAAACCAAGAAATCTTTGCAGATCTGACCACCAAAATCTTTTAGTGAACTTTTGTAGTTACAATTAAAAAAGAAAATAAGTAAAATAAATCTTGAGTTTCATGTCTAGACTTGAGGGCCAACATCCTCCTTATTCTCAAAATGTCTAATCCATCTAGAAAAAAAAGGAGAATTTACGGGGAAACATAAACTATTAAAAAAAAAAGGGAGAAATCATAGAAAATTCTAGATTTGGTCTGTGAGTTGAAGTCTGCAAAAGCTGTTAGAGCAACCTCATAAAAGTCTGCTCAACAACAGCCCTGCAGGCCTCAGTTTGCTAGGCAACAACCAGCAAGGGCCGTGCCCAACCAACTACAACCGACAGACAGATTCAACACACACTACAGAGGTGCACCTGGAGTATGTAAATCGAGGGATATGCACGAAATGGATTCCATAGCATGAGGTCTGTATACTCCTGCGCACGAAGAGTTCAACAGTACAGGCTTACATTACTTCAAGCTACACCACACTCCCCTTGACATTACAACACCTGAAGCTGCTGCTCCTAAGTCTCGAACCCCCACACTGCCGCTGAGAGCTAGACTTATCATTGCTGATTCCACCACCTTGGGAGCTAGAGGGTCATCGAAGAACATACCTTCCTTCTTGCCTTCATAGTGACTCGAACTCAAGACCTCCCCTAAGGGAGAGACTTAAGTGTGGGGATGTAAGCCAACATGGCCACCCCCCACCCTTCAGATTCAACTTTTTGCTCTTGGACCACGTGGTTCGTTATTTGCTATAGATGTCGTTGTTGTTTGACCACCACGCTAGATCTAACCGAGTTCGCATCTCAGAGCCTAGCCTGCACTCATGGGGCTCTCCCTTGGCCAAACTAAATGCTTGGCCTAGGTAGCTTCTTGCTGGTGGCTGGCTTGAGAAGGGTAGATCTGCAAATCCTATTGCCATTTTCTACCCAAATCTTTAGCATTAATTCCGACAACCTCAAGTCTGAACTCTGGCAGTCTCCTTCAATCTTCAACGGTTCATAATTTTTTCGATTAACTTGTTCAACTCCAGATTTGTAGAGGATTAGGAGGAGAAGAAAAGAAAAGGAAGAGAAAGAAGAGGAAAAGAGAGAGTACAAGTGAATGGACTCAATTACCTATTTGAAATGGCACGTGGATGACACTTTGGTCCTTTCGTTAGGGTTTAAAGCCCAAAATGTAGAGAAAGAATTTTTTTGTACATTTTCGTAGTTGGAGAGATAAACCCAAATGATTTAATATTGGAGGGCTAAAACAAAATTTTTGGAAAATTAAGGGACCCTGAAATTTTCCCCCCTTTTTCTCTTTCAACAAGATATCTAAAGAATTTATGAATGTCTATTTTGATACTTCTATGTAACTTCTAGTAAATATTTTGTCCAAAGAGGCAAGTGAATCCCATGTGCACCCTTTATGTAAGTGATGAAGCACGGGAAAGATTGATTCTCAACATTTTGGAGATCAAGATTAACCAAATAGACCAACCTACAAAATGAGAGAGTGTGGAGAATATCTCTCCAAAAACACTCCGACGGTCAAGTTAGTATTTCTTCGAAGGATAGATGAAGCAACTTAAAAAATAGAAAATAAATTGTGGACGAGCCCGATTGTGTTTGAGTGTCCCCTCTTTATAGGAGAGATCATATCTGGATTATTTCAGATGTGATCTGATGGTCCTGTTAACGAGCAGTGTCCATACCTGATTATTTCAGATAAATAAATATGATAGCCTACAGTATTTTGGTCTTGTCCGATTTTTCTCTACTTAAGTTCATTAAAATATTTAATGAATGAGAAGAAAAATATTATAACAATTTTGTGCTTGTGGATGTACAACCTAAGAAAGGATAGGATGTCCTAAGTTGATATAGGATCTTCTTATCTCACAATTATGTGAGATGGCCATCTCGGGTGTCAAGGTGTAATTCAAATAAACTTAAACAAAAGATTATAAAGCCCTACAAGTACTTAGTGGCCAAGTGGTGGAAATTAAAATAATGTTTGGTGGCAGACATGTAAGGGAATGATGTCTAGATGTCTATTTCACCAAGTTATGAGCTCCCCATGAAAATGGAAAAATAACTTGGGAATTTCCCACGGAAAAGAACAATCCTTGGTAGTCTCCAATATAATTTTCAGTAAGGATAATTTCCTCACATTATGATTTTCACTGATGTCATCACACCACAAGTCATCCTCATCTCTACAACAATTGAAACATTTTCTTTTAAGTCATTGGTGTGCGTGATTTGAGGCATTTTGAATTTTCATGCGAAGAGGAGACCGAGCGATTATGGTACTTAAAGGCTTTAGGGAAAAGCCTCCATTCTCTTTAGTACTGTTACTTTTCAATCGGTAAACTCTTTTGATTGTCTGATTCCATAGGAGGATACAATGATATAGTTTTCGACCAAGATATAGCTAGTGATTTTCACACAATTTGTTGGACTGGAATTGCACCATATCTCCAAATTCAAATGCGAACTAAAACACCACTTTCCCCGTATATCCCTGCTCCAACTCCCCAATGTAAAAAAAAAAAAAAAAGATAAAATGCATGAACACTGCTAAAAGAGGTCAACAGGGAAGCTTCTACAAGTAATTAGTACCCAAGGGGAAATTTTTTTCATCAGCCAGCACTTCAATTAAATACTAAGCCATCCTTAGTACTCCATGGTGGCATTGATTCCCATCTTAAGATGAAAATTTTGTAGAGTTGGTTGGATATAATGAATAATGCGAAAAAAAGATAGGGAGTTGTTGAAAGAAGGTTTTGAAGACACTTTTATGAGAGAGGAAGAGAGAGAATGGAAAATTCATGCCCAGCCGACTTTGATATCTTAGTCTATTTATTTATTTAATTACATTACCCTTAATTAAATTATAATAGGAGGAAGTACAAATTACTTACACGACACTCAATTATCTCAATA
>JAWZTD010034909.1:0-13734 GCA_035221335.1 Echites panduratus | reverse complement strand
TTATGTCAAAGTGTGATATGTTATCAGACTATAAACATCTCCATAAATATGTATGGATGGTGTGTGTATTGGAGACTGGCATACAAATTCTAGAATGGGATCATGTACTAGATCTTTGTGTCTTGATTTAACAGCTTGTATCTCTGCAGGTAGTTAGGAATTAGGTTCCTCTACTTGTGGAAATCCAAGAGTAATCAAGTCAGCTGGCATGGAATTTCTCTGGTCTGTGGAGGTGGCTCAATATCCTAAGAGAGACCTTCTTCCTTTTGATTTACAGCTTCTTTAACTTTCCATTTTTGTCTGTGTTTTTGGTTGAAGGGGCATTCACTGACGAAGTTTTCATTGCTAGATGCTTGATGTGGCAACAATCTATATGGTGACCAATTTTCCTGCAGAAAGAACAGTATTCAGGGGCACTTTTCAACACAATTGGTTTCCAAAATCCTTCTTCTTCTTCTTCTTGGGAAATCCAAATCTGAGTATTGGTTTCTTTAGTTGGTCAACTTTAACACAAACTCTTGCTACACTTGGGAGAGACATATTGGCAGTAGAAGCATCAATTTTCAGAGGTTTACCCACAACTAACGCAAAAGAGTAGAGAATCTAATTCCTGAAAAAGTGAGTTGGCAAATCTGGAAAATTGATCCAAATAGGAACAGTAGATGGCTCAGCATTTACATGAAATTTTGGCTACCATTTCAAAATACCCATCGAGATGCCATTTAAGCTACAAACACCTTCGAGCCACAACAACAATAGTCCTCTTCTTGATGAACTCTAATAAATGTGCCCTGCATTAGTGATGCCAATAGTATATTCTCCCTTCAAACGGAATGTTTTAAAATCCTTCCTTATTGTCTCAATAGCTAGTTTGCAGTGTGAAAACTTACCTACTAAAGCATGTTTGAAAGGTTGGGTTAGATGATCAGTTTCTTCTTTTAAGAAGAAAAAGGCTGGTTCTCCCTTTTGCAGTTATGTTCTCTTTAAAGGGGTGGTATTATTTGGTTGTTTGTCTATTAAGAGGGAAGAAAAAGTTTTCTTTTCCCAGGGGATGGGTTCCATAGGTGGATGAACCACTGAAGGCAACATCGCTCCATTAAAGAATTGTGGAGAGTGTTGGCAGAGCAAAGAGAGAGAATTTTGAGAGAGAGAGAGACAATAATGCATATTTACCTTCTATAAATTTAATTCTCCTTAATTTGAACTCTGTTATCCATTATAGTATTTCCATATAAATATATATATATATATATATTATAAAACCTAAGATGCTAAGTTTCCAAAATCCATACAAACACAATTCATAAAGACTTTGTTCAAAGTAATTATATTCAGAAAGCAAAGAGAGGGATATCTCATTTGTCAAACCTGTTCTGAAATAAGTAAATGAAATCAAGCATAGTTAAGTTTCCAACCTCCCTCAGTATTGACCTGATAATTCCCAAAACATAGGATAGAAGAAGGAAAAAGAAAATACTAACTACGTCCCAAAATATAAGTGTTTGGCCGTTTGTATTACAATATAAGTCATTTTACAATTTACAATGTATATTTATTATGTTTTTTCCCCTCTTACATTCCATTTAATATTCAATTACATTTATTATGAAGAAATACAATTATATCTATAAATAAATATGAAAGATAAGGACATAACAAATATACATTTATTATTTCCTAATCCATATAAAATGACAACTAATACCTGATATTGTGGGATTGAGGTAGTATTAACGTGGGAGAGCTTAATTGCAAATATTAAGGTAAAGGAATTACTAACACCAAGATATAACCTCTTCATCTTCTTCAAGTTAATTAATTACCAGTTTCTTTCGGTATTTTCCGATAAATTGATTTCTGTTGAAAAATTGACATTAAAATTATGGAAAGTGAATGAGAAATTATCACTTCTAGAATACTTTTTAAATTCATTATCTCGATTTGATAATGTTTAAAATCCAAAAGTTTCATCAAAAATTTAAATTTTTATTTAAAAAATTTTAATAGATCAATCGAAAATCATTCTAAATGATTGTATGGGAATTCTAAATAATCTCATCAAAATTTGAAAAGGTTACTTAGAAATTTTAAATAATTTAATGCTTTTTTTCTAATCCTACTTCCCGTCCTATTAATTTTTTTTTTATAAAAAAAGAAGAAAATCATTAGAAAAAAACTAGTTTTTCTCTATTACTTCATTGTATAAAATATTTTGATAATATTATTTAGTCAACTTGTTCAAATGAAAAATCTTGTATCAACTTCTTCATTGTGTGTCCGTTGTATCCTGGAAGAGAGATATCCATGGTAACCTCAAACATATGTACTGGAGGGGTGAATCAGTTTTAGAAAGATATCCATGGTCTCATATAATTCTTTCTTATTTTTTATTTTTATATCTCATTTATCTTTTGTTGTTTTTACCTATTAAATACATATTTTATTTATTATTATTTATAACAATTTCCATGAAACTCTAAAAAGATATAACATTCTCTTTAATTAGCAAATTAATAAAATTACAATTTTGAAAGCTAAAATTAAACGATTTGTATTTACCTAGTGAAGTAATGAATTAAAATTAAAAAAAAATAGATTATGTAAAAACCTAATCAAGATCCGGCGGCTGCGAAAAGAAAACCCTGATAAAAATTGTACAATTAATTAAAAGATCAATCATTCATATCTTACATTTGACATTCTACTATAGAAAATAGTACACAACCACAGGAACCCTGAAATACACATGTAAGCTCTCTTTGTAAATGTATACAAGTGGTAGTTTAATAGTAATTGAACCTCAATTGATCCTATTAAAACAAATAATATTATAATAAAAAATATATTTCTTATAGATAAATTCTTTTTATTAATAATTTAATTATATAATAAGAGAACGATATTCAAATCAATTTCATAACAATGATATTAACATTTTTTTATAGTTAATAATAAAAAATTTTATTTTATAATGATTTAAACATTATAATTTTTAATATGGTTAAACTTATAAGATATTTTATTTATTTATTAATATTTAAGAATGATGTATATTTTGAGTATTGTTTTTCATTTATAAAAAATTAAATGAGTAAATTTATAATTAGATTAAAGAATCGTTTGACATTAAAATATGTATATATTTTTTGTTGAAATTTCCACTAAGGCCTTAATTTGTATTTTTTTGAAAATTTTGCAGATTCTATTTTTTCATTTACAAAACAGTTTTTATGAATAGGGTCCAACTTGTTCTTTTGAATCGATTTGATGTGCTGGTCAAAATTTGATGAGCGGTTCACGGTTTAACTGGCAAACCGGTCCGGTCCCAAAAACGGTTGATGTCATCATCTTTGTTAAGAAAAGTATATAACAAGGAGTTAAGTAATCAGGTTTTATCGGCAGCAGTCATGGGGACATCTAATTACCTCTGTTTCCTCCAAATTCTCTTCATACATCTTCTGTTGGCTTGCTTTGCAATGGCAGCAACAAACATCACCACCGATCAATACTCCCTTTTTTCACTCAAAGATCACATCACTGATCCCTTCGGTTTCCTTGCAAAAAACTGGTCTCTGGGAGGAACTTCTTCTTCTGTTTGCGATTGGATTGGAGTCACTTGTGGCTCTCCTCAAGGTACTAGAGTGATCGGTTTGAACATTTCAAACATGGGTCTCAAGGGAACCATACCTGCACAACTGGAAAATTTATCTTTTCTTGTTTCTCTTGACTTGAGCAGAAACAATTTCACTGGAGATTTGCCCAGCTAGTTAGCTCTTTTGCAGCAATTACAAGTCTTTTACTTAATGAACAACGATTTCCGCGGAGAAATTCCTTCATGGTTTGGTTCTCTAAGTGCACTGCGAAACTTATCCTTGGAGAAAAACACATTCTCTGGGTCCATTCCACCTTCTCTATTCAATCTATCTAATCTGGAAGAGCTAAGACTAGCATACAACTCTCTAGAAGGATCAATTCCAAGAGAAATCGGGAATCTTGTTCTTCTCAAGTTTTTGACCACTGGCTTTAATGTTCAGCTTTCAGGTCCTTTGCCTATGGAGATATTCAATATTTCCTCACTGGAATATATTTGGTCTTCCGGGAATAGCATGTATGGCAGCATTCCTTCTTATGCCTGTGCTAATCTTCGAGCGCTCAAGGCACTTGACCTAACGGGAAGCAAGTTATATGGTCCAGTATTGTCCATTTTATCTAACTGTTCACAGTTGCAGTGGTTGGCTTTAGCAAAATCCAACTTTGGCGGTGGTGCAGTAATACCCGAAGAAATTGAGAACATGAAGGCCCTTGAGGTTACCTATCTTGGCGATTGCAATCTTGCAGGTCAAACTCGATCTCTGTGCTCTTGCTCTCTACACTATAACACAGCTAATTAAGAAGCTCATTTTATAACTTGGTTTTAGCATGGATAACTCATTTCATGTTATTACAGATTTTGTTCATTGTGATAACATATATTATATCCCAAGAACTTTTGTTTTGGTTTCAAAATAAGGGATGAAGAAGGACATGAGACTTGAAAGGGTTTTGATGAAAGATGAGTGGACAAAATTAGAATATTGAAAAATTAGTGTCATTGGCACAAAAGAAACTTAGCAATTCCGACCTTCTTGTCGTAATGATGAGCTCTAAAGAATTAGCTAATTATTTGTGAAACTTTTAAGTTCTTTTTTTAAAGCTTTAAGGGAAATAATAATACAATTAAAATGAAGGTACAGATGTAATTATAGTAACACTTAATTTAAAAGTCTCTTAGAAGACATGGCAATGAGTGGAATTACGAATGCATAACGAATTCCGTATAGTAATTGTGGGTTCAATTCTATATTTTTATAGTTTTTTTTATTCACTTTATATATAAAATTTTTGACAGAACTTTATTTGTATCGATAAATTTTGACAACTCCTATCAAAAAATTTAATCACAAAATAATCAAATTCTAATAGGGTAAAATAGTAACAGTTAATTTAAAAAGAATCTTTGAGATTGTTTAGGAACATATATGCATGTTATAACATTGACTTTTCCGGAATTAATTTTGGTGATATCTCCAGGTGAAATTCCAAGGGCGCTGGGAAATTTAACTAGCTGACAACATTTTCCGTACGGAACAACATGCTAACAGGTAATGCATATATCAATAATTATATACTAAAATTTGTCAAATTAAATATGAACAGATTAATATATTAGATCAAATAATTTATATTCCTTCATTTTTTTTTTTTCTGGACTGCAGGTATCATTCCAAAAGAGCTCTTAAACATTTCCACGCTGGTTGACGTTGACTTTCTAAACAATAGTATAATGAGTAGTATTCCCGATTACATATGTGATTCTCTTCCCGGGCTCAAGACCCTTACTCTAGCAATAAATAATTTAAATGGTCAGCTGCCGTCTGGTTTGTCGCGGTGCTCGGCACTTGAAAGTTTATACCTTGGTACTAACAATTTTGAAGGTATATATATTACTCCCTCCAATCATACAATTTTCGTTTCACATATATTAAGAAAATATAAATGTATATTTGTTATATCTAAAATACTTATTACCTTTTATATTTATAATTATAATTATATTTTCTTCATAATAAATAGATGGGATATTAAATGGAGGATAGGAGTAAAAAAAACATAACAAATATGTATTATAAATTATAAAATGACTTATATTATCTGAAGAAATTTAGATGTAGGCTCAATAATACTACTATTTTTTATTATGCACTTTATATAGAATTAGGGTACAAAAGGTTTGGTAGTCTCCTAATTTAGGAAGACTCCTTATTTAAGAAGATTCTTAAAATAACTAACTATTATAGGAAACAATCTAATAAGAATCCCTTTAATTAAGGAATGACAATCCTCTAATTAAGGAATAATAATCCCTCTAATTATTAAATTATCTACATTATCAAACAAATATAAGATATTAAAAAGACTTATATTTTGGGATGGAGGAATAGTGCATATCCTTAATTAATTATTGTTCATGAACAATCTCTTACCGCATTACATATATATATATATAATTGCATTTTTTTTAGATAATTTCTTTTTTCGATGTGCATGCAGGGACAATTCCAAGAGAGTTTGGAAACTTAACTAAGATTATAACGTTGTCAATGAACTATAACCACCTATCAGGTACGGCATTAATTAAATATTTGTGTTAACAATTTTTATATTAAAATAACTTAATAACTTTTCTTTATTTAATGCAAAGATAAGAAAAAAGGTTTTACTTCTTTAATTAAAGTTATGTTATCTTAACCTACTAAAACTTTAACGTTTATTTTGTGTCATTAAATGGTATTGATGCATAATTATTAAGCATCTCAAATTTGGGTTATCTGGTCAACAAGAAACTCGAGAGCTAGAGGAAATGTGAAGCTACCACTTCAGTATTTTTGTTCAACATGATTCCAAGTCAACTGTTGATCAGAAGGTCAATTTCCTATTAATATTTTGAAATTCATATTCTAACCTATTAAATGGTTTACAAACAAATAGACGACATTTATTATTTTAGTTAAGATCCACTACATCATACTGGGAATACAATATTTGGATAATGGCAGTTGTAACTATCAAAAGGAACTGGGAATCAAAGGATTAAAATAAAATTGGTTCCATTAGAATATGATCCAATTACGTTAGCTTTGATTCTTCTTAGAACAATAAGGAGATACGTAGGAGGCAATTCTTTGCTGCAAGACATTGACGACATTCAACATTCTTTTCTTTGATTACTTAGTCTATTGTTTTCTACTCAATCCAATTTTGAACTACCATCTATAGCGCCCAAGTGGGGCTGACTTTTGATTCTATGAGTTTTCCAGTTTCTATCATTTTTTGTGAACAATGTCAAGAAATCATAACGGAGCCGGTCCCTCAAATGTCAAGGCAAGATCACCCAAGAGGTCAAGACGTCTGCACCCAAACAACGATGTTGAGATGACAGAAAATCAACCTGATGTTGTACCGACAACAGTTTTGCCTTCCAGACCAAATAATTCATCTATTCCTCTTGTTCCAATGGTTGATCCTATTAACCCGAAACGACCAAAAATTCTGGTGGATCGAGACCTATTCCAAGACATGACCGTACTTTGCAACAATAAGCTGATTCATTGTATCGAAGTTCAAATTCAAGATCGCAATATACTAGGACAAGAATACAAAGAAGTAATAGGTCTTCAAGAGACCTTCGTCACGGTCTTATTGGGTTAGGGGAAGAAGAAGCATCTTCCATTCCTTCAACACCTCAAAGAGAAGGCTTAGGAATTCATTATCCTCTACTGCTAGAAGATTTGCGAGAACACTTTTCCAGACGCAAGTCAAACACAAGGATGAATGTGTTGAGGGATAAATGGCAATAAGGGAGTCCGTAGGGCGAACTCTTAGCTTCAAGATGAAATCTGAGGCCATCAAATGTTCTTTTTGGTGTCAGGGTCCCTTATGCAGGTTGCCGACCAGCAGCCACTCCGTCAGCAAGTTCACCGTTGTCAATTGAAATTAGATAGAGGCTAATTCCTTCGAGTTTAAGATTGCGTACCAATCCAACAAAATATGATGGAACAACTGAGCCAAGACATCATGTGATGGATTTTTTGGTTTATATGGAGGTGTACACATACGAAGATCATTTGTACTGCAGAACTTTTCCTTTGACTCTTACCAAAAAGGCCATGTCTTGGTTCAGATCTTTGCTTGAAGGTTCTATAA
Organism: Echites panduratus; assembly: GCA_035221335.1. Taxonomy (NCBI): domain Eukaryota; kingdom Viridiplantae; phylum Streptophyta; class Magnoliopsida; order Gentianales; family Apocynaceae; genus Echites; species Echites panduratus. The sequence goes on along the minus strand of JAWZTD010034909.1, from coordinate 5,991 downwards.
CTTCATGGAAGCAGTTGTAGGAGTTATTTCACAAACATTTCCAGGCAAGTGGAAAATGCGAAAAAGATTAGCAGAGGCTTTTTGAAATAAAACAAAGGCTAGCTGAGTCAACCATGTAATATTTTGAATGTTTCAACAATGATGCTGTTGAAATTTAAGTGAAAAATGATACTTTATATCAGCCTTCACGAGTGGTCTTAAAAAGGGCTATATTACTCCAAGCTAGTAGAGCAAAATCCATAGATGATTGCTTCAATGCAAGTCATACTTGAAGCTCTCACCCGAGGTTACAAGGACAACAAAGCCAAAGATCTTCCCCCCACCTCCACCTTCACCACTTTTGTTAAAGCAAAGGAAGAGAAGAAGATAGGAGTTCCATCAAGATCGCAGGATAAGAAGAGACCTTGTGAAACAATTTCTCGAACACCGTTTCCTATTGATAATGAAAGGTCAAAGGATCTTGATTTTAAAAGCACTCCATTCAAAAACCCGAAGGCTGAACTTCACATGAATGTTGAAAAGGCTGGTATACTTCCATTCATTAAGTTGTTGAGAAGTCCAAAACAGAAGAGGGATTCAATTAAAATATTGCCATTTTCATCGAGATATTGGTCATAACACTAATTAAGAGGTGTTTTGATCTGATGAGAAAGATTGAAAAGGCAATTCAAGAAGGTTATTTTAAAGAGTTCATTGCTGAAAAAGCTAATAAGAGGTAGAAACAAAAAGTTCAAGAAGACATGCCTCCAGTTGTATAACTGATTGCAATTGAGCATTCTGGATTTTTTTGAAGACGATAAGAAGAGAAAAAGAGAAGGTGATCCACTAATTGTGTCAATTCAGATTGGAGACTTTACAATCAGGAAGGTGTTGGTTGATTCAAGAAGCACAGTCAACGTCTTGTACAAGTCTTCTTTTGAGAAAATGAAACTCCCGAAGGACTCTCTCTGAGTATTGGTTGTAGATTTAATTGGATTCACTAGAGATTCAGTAAAAATAGAGGGACTTGTGAATCTAAACATAGTTGCCAAAGCAGATGATCATGAATTCGGAATTGATTTAGAGTAGGTAGTAGTTGACATGCCAAGTTCCTACAATGCAATTCTTGGTAGACCAGTGTTGGTGGCATTGAATTCTTTGGTGGATCTTCCAAATTATTCACTGATTGTCAGAGCGGTAACATCAACTTTCACTATTCATGGTAATCAACAATCCATCAAAGAATATTACCTGACAAAGTCATCATATGACAAAGAAAATCATTAGGGAAAAATTGCCAAACCTAAAGATGATCTTGTTCTCAATCCAGGCTTTGATGACCAAGTAAGAATTCAAACATCTGATAGTTTTGAAATGTTTTAAGAATTCAAACATCTGATAGTTTTGAAATGTTTTATCTCGATCCTAATTCTGCATTAAAAGGAATGAAGCTTGAGAAATCAATTCCTGAAGAACTCAACCACAAGTTGAAAACATTTCTAAGGAAAAATCTGGATGCTTTCGGGTGGACGCCTACTGACTTGAAAATTGTCCATCCCATTGTTCTTGAGCGTAAGGTTGATTTGATTCCTGGCACCAAACTAATCAAGCAAAAGAGAAGGGCATGTGCCCTTGACAAAATTGAGCTTATCAAGAACGAAGTCAAAGTAATCCTTGATGCAAAAATAATGGTGATGATCCAATATCCTGTCTGGCTTGCAAATCCAATCATTGTTAAGAAGCCTAATAGACTATGGAGGATGTGCATAAACTTCACAACACTGAATAAATTATGTCCAAAAAACTCATATCCTCTTCCAAGGATTGATCACTTAGTGGAATGAACATAAGGATTTGAATATCTCTATTTTCTCGATGCTTACAAACGCTAAAATCAGATCTCGATGGCTAAAGAGGACAAATAAAAAACGTCTTTTATTACATAAGAAGGAACTTTTTGCTACAAGAAGATGCCCTTTGGCCTCAAGAATGTTGGGGCAGAGTTTCAGAAAATGGTGGATAAAGTCTTTAAAAATCACATCGAGAGAAACATGGAGGTATATATTGATGATATGATCATCAAGTCCAAAACAGCTTCTATTTTGATGCATGACATCAAAGAAGTGTTTCACACCTTGAAGTTGGGTAGGATACTTTTAAATCTTGAGAAGTGTACGTTTGCTGTCAAATCAAGAAAATTCCTCTGGTACATGATATCTGAAAGAGGAATTGAGGTAAATCCAGAGAATATTTAAGCTCTGGTGAACATGAATCCTCCAAGAAATGTTAAAGAGGTGCAGAGTCTTGCTGGAAAGATGGCAGTAGTTGAAAGATTCATTTCAAGACTTGCAGACAAAGGAGAGAGAGTCTATAATCTCTTTAAAAAGCCTAACAGATTTGAATGGACTAATGATTGTCAAATAGCCATTGAAAAGTTGAAAGCTTACTTAGGTAAGCCAAAACTTCTTGTAATTCATCAAAAAGGAGAAACCTTTCAGGTTTACTTAGCTCAAAATGAAACATCTATTAGTTTGGTTTTGCTTTGTGAGCATGAAGGAAAACAACTTCCTATTTTCTATGTAAGCAAATTACTACATGGAGCAAAAATAAAATATCCATAAGTAGAAAAGTTTATACATGCTTTGGTTTTTACTGCCTGAAGGCTTCGTCTATATTTTCAAAGTCATCCAATCACAATTCTAACAAATGCACCACTCAGGAAAGTATTTCATAAGTATGAAATTTTAATAAGAACAATGAAATGGGCTTTAAAATTGTCGGAATATGAAATCAACTCTAAGCTAGAAAGGCCATTAAGGCTCAGGCCTTAGCAGACTTTGTGGCAGAATGCACAAGGGCAGAACCTTCAAAAGCAATCAATATACAAACTCCTGAAGTGGAAACTTGGATCATGCATATTGATGGACCCACAAAGAAGGACAAATCAAGAGTAGAAGTTCTTCTAACAAACTCAAAAGGAGAAAAGATTCCACTTGCAGTCAGGTTTGGTTTTCAACCTTCAAATAATGAAATTGAGTATGAAGCTTTATTGTCAGGTGTTCGTTTGGCTAACCAAATGGGAATCCAAAAGCTATTGGTAAAAGGTGATTCTCAAGTTATATTTAGACATGTATCAGGTTAAACTGAAGCAAAAGATGAAGGTATGAAGAAATATTTGGAAAAAGTGAAACAAATAACTTCCCATTTTGATTATTTACTAATTGAACATATTTCAAATGGGGATAATGCATATGCTGATGAGCTGTCTAAATGGGAAATCATGAAGACATTCCAAAATTTCATTATGCTTTTAAAGATATTTCAACAAAATCAATTGATCAACAAAAGCATTTATGTAGATGATTCAAAAAATGATTGCAGAACTCCATTAATCTAATACTTAGTTGACGGTACACTCCTAGAAGATAAAGTTTTTGCAAGAAAAGTCAGGAGATGGGTTCCAAAATATATCCTGAAAGATGGACAACTGTACAAGAGGTCTTATTCCAGGCCATTATTAAAATGTTTTGGTCCTCAGGAAATCTCTTATGTCCTAGCTGAAGTTCGTGCAGGAATATGTGGGGCTCATACTTCTGTAAGGATTTTAGCTAAAATAATACTTTATCAAGGATACTATAGTCCAACTATGATAACTGATGCACAGGAATATGTGAAGAAGTGTGAGAATTGCCAGAAGAATACAAGTTTAGAGTCAACTCCAATTGTTAATTAGCATCCAACTACAGCTTCAATCCCTTTTGATGTTCTTGGTCCATTCTTGAAAGCAGTAGGATTAAAACAATTCCACATAGTTGCAGTAGAGTATTTCACTCAATGGATTGAAGCAAAACCTGTTGGCATTACAATTGGAAAGAAAGTTTAATCATTTGTTTGGAGATGTATAATTTATTGGTTTGGAATTTCAAGGGTAATAATCTCTGATAATGGAAGATAGTTTGTTGGAAGTCCTTTCAAAGATTTTTGTGAAAATCTTGGAATTGAACAAAAACTTACTTCAGTTATATATCCACAAACAAATGCTTTAGCTTAAGTTAGCAATAGAACTTTGCTACAGGGTATCAATAAGAACCTTGGAAAGTGCAACAAAGATTGCATAGAAGAAATCCCGAAGGTATTATGGGCTTATAGAACAACCCCGAGGGCTGGAACTAGGGAAACTAATTTCATCTTATGCTTCGAGGTAGAAGCTCTTCAACCAATTAAAATTGGAGAACCTTCTTATAGAATGATGCCATATGAATTGAGGAAAATCAAGATAACTGTAGAACATAGTATAATTGATGAATTTAGAGATGCAGCTCATCAGAAAGATCAGTCTTATAAGAAGATAACAGCTTCAAGATACAATAAGAAGGTCAAACCCATAAGGTTTCAGGAAGGTGATCTTGTTTTAAAGAAAGCAACTGTGGCAAAACAAGGAAATCTTGGAAAGTTAGATCAGAGATGGGAAGAACCATGTATCATTCGAGAAGCAAGTTAAAATGGAAGCTATCTTCTTATTTCAGATTTGAATGGTCATAAAATCCTCAAGCCATGGAACACCTATAACCTGAAGAAATTCTATGTTTGAAAGATAAGTCTTCAGTTTGTTTTATTGTCAATTTTTATCCTTCATTCAGGATATTCTCAATTATATTCTTTCTGAAAGATATTATAGATATCTTTTAATTCGGCCAAGTATATTTATGAGTAAAATTTGTGATTGCTTTTATTCCAAGCCTGAGATAGACAAGTTTTATAACAAGTTTGAAGTTAAATCAATCATGAAGATACAAAAAGAAAAATCCAGTCTGAACTGAAATTCAAAAAGGAGCAAGATTATCCATTTAATCATATACAAGATTCAAAACCACAATTTAATCAAAAACATTCATCCTACTACCCTAGAGATAACAAGAGTGTCATGAGCTGATATTTGAATCCTCTCCTTCAAGGAATTCACTTCTTTTCGCAAAGACTTGATCTTTGCCTTCTTGGATTTGATTTGTCATTTAAGCTTCGGAATTTTGCTGAGCTGATTCTCCCATGCAGATATCTTCTCTTCAGCCTTTTGAACATTAGCAACTAACTTATTGGTGATTGCAATATAATTATTCTCTTTTATGGCAAATTAGGAGTACAAATTCTTGAAGTCAGCTTCTAGCTTCTTGGCAGAATCATTTCCTGATAAAATTTTCCAAATTCATGACAGATTGAGAATTTATCTTTTCCCCCTGAGTAGCTTTGTCAACCTGAAGAACTTCTTTGTCTTTCTCCAATTCTTTTATTGAATCCTCCAAGTTGTTTTTCAGAACTATGAAAGACCACAAAGAAGCCCCTAGATTTTTACTACTAGTTTCCCCAAAGTCCATAAAGTCAATCAGAATTTTTACAAGCTACTCCAGATTAGAAATTTTCTCACTTTGGCTCAGAACCTAACTATCCAAATTCAAAAAAAAAAAATCGTCATCTTAACAAGGAGTTTGGCTTAGACCCTAGCTGTTTATTATATGAGGAACAATGGTACAATGAGATTGATTGTCAAATCTCAACAAACAATGTAGAAGACATACTAACTAATTCGAATATTATAAATACCTATTGAATCAACTGTGCATAGACCCTGAATAATTTGAGGAATTTCACTGAAGTAAGACCAAATAAAAGAATTGGCAAAGTCACACGAAAAATTTATTACTGTATCTGCTGCTGAATTCCCTTCCAGATAGATATGAGAAAATGCACTATCCTTATGAAGAAGTAGTCTTTTGATCTTACGAATAATGTCATCTAATTTCCATGGAATTGAATTCACAGAATTTCCATCTAATTTCCTTGGAATTACAATATCCAAAATTTTCTTCTCATATTCTAACTTGTCAATATATTTCACTATATCAATCTTCTCATCCATAGATTTTTTTTTTTCTTCTCTTCTTCATAGTTTACTCTTTCAGCCTTTAAAGATTCCACTTCAAGCTTCAGAGCAGCTAAATCTTGTTCTGACTCCAA
>JAWZTD010034879.1:0-13740 GCA_035221335.1 Echites panduratus | reverse complement strand
ATTATGAAATTATTATTTAATATCTCAAAGGAATTTTACTAAAAATAATATATAGGATTAGATATTAAAGTAAAATAGAAGTTATTAATGATTAGATATTTTAATAAAAGGTAAAGGTTTTTTATTTTGCTTTACTTTTTATTTTTTCTCAAATTCCATGTCAACAGCAGGTTTTGCCTTTTTTTCCCCCTACATCTACATCAAAATAATGGAAAACATTTTGCAGAATTTTAGTCAAATTTGGAGGCACGTGCTTTCACGATTTAAGGACCACCGCATGAAGGGTTAAAATGAATAATTTAATCAACGTCAAGGGCTCAATAAGGAAACATAATAGTTAAAGGGTTCAATATGACTATTGACTCAAGGTGAAGGGTTTATTAATATAATAAGACGCGGGAAGGGTCCCTAACTTCTTCGGTCCTCCAACATTGGAGTATGCCGTGATGGAGTTTTACCCCCACGCGCTTACTCGCTTCTGTCTTGGGTTGGGCCCCAATAATAAAGTGGGGAGTTAATCATGAATAAAATAGTCTCTTTCTTTCCTTTTTTAGGCACTCCCTATTCAATGAGTCGCCCTCGCACCATACCATTTTGCAATGGGACGCCCATACGACCCTATTACCTTATTAAATAAGTTCACCTGTGGCTTTTGGTGAAATATATAAATATGTATACATATTTACTTAAACAAATAATAATAAATTAATGCAACTTATTCATTTTACTTATTTTATATTTCTGTGCGAAATTGACATTTCAATTGAAATAGAAAAATAATACTCTTCAATTAAAGTGATTCATCATAAATTTTCTTTTTTTTAAAAAAAAACCTCTGAGTTACTATATATAGATTCATCCTCTTAACCTCTTCTCTTCCTCCTCCTCCTCCCTAAAAGGGACAGATCATCCAAAAGTTCTCTCAACAATATGGAACAAAACAACTCAAGGCAACCCCTTCTTTCGCTAAGAGAGGAGGAAGAACATGATCGCTGCCCTATAAACGATGTTCCTCTTCCCCGGTCTGGCATTTCTTTCTCTTCATCTTTTGTAGCTGATGCAAACGACATCCCTCCGGTCAACGGAGTCAGGGATTTCTTTAGGGAATTCATGGTTTAGTCCAGAAAGTTTTGGTACCTTGCTGGTCCGGCCATCTTCACTAGTGTTTGACAGTACTCGTTAGGTTCCATCACCCAAACCTTAGCCTGCCACGATGGGACTCTCGAGCTAGCAGCCTTCTCTATCGAAAACAGCATTATTGCTGGATTCTCTTTTGGAATAATGGTACTAATACAATTAATATAGTACTCTATTCATCCCTATTTCTATTTAAAATCTCTCGAAATTAAATTTCTCATAGAAATTAGTTAAAATCAAAAAATTTTTTTGGCAGCTGGGGATGGGAAGTGCATTGGAGACACTTTGTGGACAAGCATTCGAAGCAGGGCAGATTGACATGTTAGGGATTTACATGCAAAGGTCGTGAGTCATCTTAGACAGTACCGCCATTATTCTTATGTTTTGTATATTTTTGGGAAACAAGCATTGAGATTAATTGGGCAAACAGAGGAAATATCAAGAGCTGCTGGGAGATTAGCCATTTGGATGATTCCTCAGCTTTTTGCATACGCAATGAATTTTCCGATAGCCAAGTTTCTACAAGCACAGAGCAAGATAATGGTCATGGCTTGGATTTCTGCGGTAGCGTTGGCTCTGCATACTCTATTTAGCTGGTTGTTTATGCTCAAGTTGGGTTGGGGCCTGGCGGGTGCAGCCCTGGTCTTAAACTCCTCGTGGTGGTTCATTGTGTTGGCTCAGCTTCTCTATATATTCAGTGGAACCTGTGGACGAGCTTGGTCTGGGTTTCCTTGGAAGGCCTTTCAAAATTTCTGGGGATTCGTTAGGCTTTCTCTAGCTTCAGCTGTCATGCTCTGGTGAGAGTTCTCTGCTTTTTTCCCATAATATTAATTGTCCCCGGGGCATTTCATTGTAGTGAAAGTTGTTGTAATAGTGATAAGGATCAAGCGCAACACCGTGTTCGATGGATCTTATCAAGGAAAGTTTAGGGATAGGCTTCTTGACTAGAGGTGACAACGAGTTGGGTTGGATCGGGTTTGTGATCTGGTTTAAAATTCTTCTAAACGGTGTGGGTTGGGGGTTTGACGGGCTGGGCGGAGACCAAATGAACAGGCTCACCGAGCCTGAGGCAAGTTAAGCCTTGGTGGGTTGGGCTTGTGGGTTTGTTTTTTTTTTCTAATCATGATTTAACAGATGATTTGTTTTTTTAATTATATTAAAACTATTTAAAACTTCCTAACTCATTCTTTATGACCTGTTTTCCAATATTTAAGTAAAATCAATTTAGAAAATTTCAAAATGCTAAATTAAAAGTAAAGTTTATTTAAATAAAAAACTTATTATAAGTTAAAATTTTAGAACTTAAAGATTTATACATTTATAAGTTTAAAAATTTATTAGAAGTAGAAGTTAGAAATTAACAATTACAAATTTTCAAATTACAATTATTGAGAAATTAGTTTTATTATATTGTTTTTCATCAAAATCAGAGTTAATTGGATGATAGGATTAACCAAATCTATCGATTTTTAAATTAGATGGTTAGTAAAATTAAATAATGTGACAAATAATATCAATAAAAAAAGATTTTTTTTTAAAAAAAATAGAGTTAATTGGCGATTCAGGCTGGTTGAGGTGGTTTGAGGGCGAGCTGGGCCAGTTCATGGGCTCTGACGGGTTGCGGGCCAGGCCAACAAAAATGGGAACTGCACGATTTAGGACGGGTTGGTGGGCTGACCCTGCATACTTGCAACCTCTATTCTTGACTATTGAAATACATCTCGCGATTTATATACACTACTTAAGGACGAAATCATGGAATCCTTTGATTGAGGATCAAATTTTTTTTTAAAAAAAATTGTATTCGTTCACATAATAGGACGAGTCAAAATTCGTCTTTTTTGAAACTCAACCCCCACTACGCATGAGTACGTTGTCTTTTTTTTTTTTTTTTTTTTTTTTTAATTAAGTTCTGATTAGTCTCATATTATTATTAATTAATGCAGCTTAGAGATATGGTATTTTATGGCGTTGATTCTGGTTGCTGGATATTTAAAGAACGCCGAAGTGGCTGTGGATACCCTTTGCATCTGGTGAGTACCATGCATCCTAGCTAATGTTATTGATCTAAAATATTTATAAATATATAGAAAAGAATTATATATATAATCCAAAAATGTTCCGAAGAGTCAAAAAAAACGTCTGTGGCAATTACTATTGAGTTGGCAGTTCGATTGAAAACCGACCGGTTCAACCGGCTTGGTCATTGTTTAAATTGGAAAATGAGATTGAAAGGGTTTGAACCCGTTTTTCCATTTTTTACCGCTTCAGCAACAATACTTTTTAGTTATTTTTTCACATTCAATAATTAACATTATAAAAATATATAGAATAAAACTTTTAAGATTAATAATTAACTTATTTCAATTATTTACAATTATATAATCAAATATTTAATTAAAATTTTTATTGTGATTATAATATTAAGAGAATTTTTGTAAAATATTAGTACATTTTATCTAACAAATTAAGTAAAGTTTTTATTTAAACTAAGTATTAGTTCTTCTTAGATTATTTTTCTAAAGATATATTTAGAAATAGATATTTGTCATACAAGTTAGAAATTAATTTTTTATATTTATAAAAAAATTAGAATATATTTTCTAAAAATTTAAAATAAATAGAAAAAATAGAAAACCCGATCTGACCAAATCTAATCGATTTGACCTGAATCCCTCTATCAATCCAATTCGATATCCGAATAAGATTGATTTTAAAAACATTGTCATGAATCAATCTATAGTGAAAAAGTTATCTTATAAAAGTTAGATACTGAGATTTGCCTGTCAAAAAGGACAAATCAATTATTAGGACACTTGGGTTTCATCGATATACATCTGACTTCTGAATGAATCCACCCAAACAACGCAGAAAGAAAAAGGGAAGTGTGGTGAATGAATGACCAGTTTGGTTCGTGCTATACTAATTTAACGGCCAAATGGCCATGAAAATTATTACTTTTTAATAGAATAATAGTTATAAATACAATAAATTTTATTTAATAATATTATATGACTTGAAATTAATAAAAAAATTTTATTGATCAAATTAAATATAAAATTTTACTTCTTGTTATTTAAATTATGTGTTAATAAAAAAATTAGATAAAAGAATAAATTGATGAATATTCTTTCGATCAATATGAAAAATTTTGATGATATAGAAAGCCTTATAGCATTATTATTAAATATTGATTATAACTATTATTTAATGGGATTATCATAAAATGACTTAATTTTCTAAAAATATAAGTGTAATGGTTAAATCTTTTAAAAACGTAACATATAATGTTTCTTTTTGGTAACTATATTTTGGTACAAGTCACAATATAAGCTTTTACCAAGAAATAAAAAAAAAAAAAACTTAAAAGAAGCCATCTTTACCAAGGTTTATTATTATTATTATTCTTTAATGGTTAGCTCTAAAATACTTATTATTCCATCTAAAAATGAATGTTCATTTTTTATTTAATATAAATTTTTTAAAAATAAAATTAATAATTCACTTAACTATTCAAGCACAAATATGACCTTTTTATTTTTGCACTTGAATAAATTGTTACGAGTAATGGGCTTATGGTTATTAATTATATAATTAATGTAACGTTGAAATTGTTGCAGCACAAACCTTCTGGATCGGACAGTCATGATAGCCATTGGTTTCAATGCGGCCATCAGGTTAGTTGGCCCATCAAAAACCTTCCACCGAGAAATGTACAACAAGAATTTTATATATAGCTAGCCGTTTAGTAATATTATATGTGCTATTGCGGTGTGAGAGTTTCAAATGAATTGGGGGCCGCTCATCCAAGGACTGCAAAGTTTTTCCGTTGTGGTGGTTTCGGTAAAGTCTTGTCTGATCGGCGTAATTGTGTTTGTCATCCTCCTCATATTCCGACAACAATATCCAAACCTTTTTTCGGAAAATTCAGAAGTTAAGAGGCTTGTATACGAGCTCACACAGTTACTGGCATTTTGCTTGGTCCTTAACAATATTCAACCTGCTATTTCAGGTATCTATCTACCTAGGGCTTTTTTTTTTTGGTTGTGATTATGCATGTTAATTTATGATAAAATATTTGTTTTTCAGGAGTTGCTATTAGGGCTGGGTGGCAAGCTCTGGTTGCTTATGTGAACATTGCATGCTACTACTTATTCGGCATTCCTCCACTTGGTTTAGTCATGGCTTGGGAGTCAAAGTAAAGTCTAGAGAAACAAATAATACTCAACTTTAATCATTAACCGGAAATATTAATGTTCTTAGAATTTGCATAGCGATATGGTTATTGATACATATTGATGATACATTAATAGGGAATCTGGTACGGGATGGTGTCGGGAACCTTTGTCCAAACACTGGCCTTGTTCGGGATCGTCTTCAGAACAAACTGGAATAAGGAGGTGCGATATGAATTATCTTGTCTTTTTTTTTTTTTCTTCTATTTAGTATTATTTGTTTGATCAGAATCATAAATATGAACATTTTAAAAAAAAAAAACCTTTATTTGAATAAAATGACAATTAATAATTTATAAATAGTGAGGTGAAATAATTATCGGCTTATTGCAACGTGAGCACGTTTTTGTGGTCTGCAGGCTTCTGTTGCAGCTAAGCGTATAACACAATGGGGAGGTGAGGAACCAAAAGAAACTGACTTAGAGAAATGAAATGAAATGGTTAATTCGTATAAAACCCATACGCAGTCGGACGTGTAGACGTATTTTCAATTTTCCACCGGTCCGATAAGAACAACGTTAATTAGATGGAGGTTTTTTTTTTTTTTTTCCAATACTTTGCCTCGAATTACAATAGCCAGAGATATATCGAAATTGCATTGATTTATTTAACTACAAGGCGTGGTTCAATAATTCAAAAGTAAAACTTTTATAATGTAAGTCGTGAGTTTAATTAAGACATGTTACAATTAATTTGGGTGAATTTGTAAATTCTAGCGGTATATTTTTTGTAAAAGATATATATATATTTATTGGAAGAGGATATCAATGGATGTAATTGAATTGTGGCTAACCATTCTTGTTTCAACTTTATTATTATTTTCTTTTATTGCTATTTCTAATTAACTTATTAATTTTATCCTAAGAAGCAAGAATTGGTAGAATGCATTTTTATCATATGCATATAACTTTAACAAATTTATTAAAATTATATTTTAATCACATTAATTTAATAATTGGCCACCATATTAATCCACTTCCAGAAATGAATGGAGTAAAAAAGAGTATACTTGAACTTTTTTCTCTCCTTTCTCCTTTTGGAATTTTTAAATTTTTTTGGGAAAAGAAAATTATAGAATGTCAATCAAAAAAATGAAATTTCCTTTCGTTTCTTAATTTTTCTAAAGCCAAAATAGGCAGTCTCGCTAACTTTTTTTTTTCTTTTCCCTCTAAATAAAAACTAATTCGTGGCCACCTAATGAAAGAAAAAAAAAACCCCTTTAACGGTTTTAAAATTTCAAACATAATAGCCTGATCAGTGATGGTGGTCCCTTACTTCCTGGCCCTGTCAACAGAGGAATAGGTGTTATAGGTCGTGACTGAGTTTGATATGTATTATGACCTTATCCAATAAATATAATCTATTTTATCTTTTCACGTATTTTATTAAAAGTTATTTGGAGTAATTAATTTTAAAAGTAATTTAACTTATTTTTTCAAATATTTTAATAAAAATTAATTGGTATAATTAATGTAATTAATTTTAAAAGTAATTTAACTTTTATTCATTATATTCAATTTATTAGAATTGAAAATAATAGATATAAAGAAAGAATTAATGATGATAATTTAGTCTTTTAACCCATAATTATCCCTCATAAAAAAGAAATTAGATTATAATTTGAAATAAAAGAAAAAAAAATGTAAACTATATTTATGAAATGGAGATAATATATATTTTTTAAAAGAATAATATATAAGCTAATATAATGGAGTGTATTAAAATATACTGTCAGTATACTCAGCCCATAATTTCCCAACATTACACTTGCAAAAAGCTAAGTTAAATATGCTCAGCCCATAATAGTAATCCAACATAAGAGCGGCATTAAATATGCCCAGACCATATATAAGTTCCTTTTAATTAAGATCCTGTAGAAGCTAGCAAAAGACAAAGCTGCAGTAAAAGAATTAAGAAACAGACCAAATCCAAAGATACAGTGAGATATCCAAAGAAAATTCCAACAATAGTAAACTAACATAACTGCAGCAGAAACTTAAAATTAAATATACTCACTTCCAGCAATGGTCATCCAACGTAAGAGCAGCAACAGACCACGTACTGTCTCCAATTTCGATCTTTCAAAGATTTATTAACTCCAGATGGAGGTAAAATTAGCATATCCACATACTTATTATTATTTACAGGCACGAGAAATAGCCTATTTCTCTCAACCATGAAAGAGAAAAGGGTAGGAGATTTCTGAAAACATCTCTTAAGTCTTTAATCGTAAAAATTAATAGTCAATTTTTTTTAAAAAAAAAGTAACTTAAATTTGATCAAATATTTTTAGAGTTTATAGTTTACAAAATATATTTTAAAAAAGACAATTGACAATTAATTTTGATTATAATAAACTCAAAGGTACATTATATATGGAGTGCACTAATATTTCTCTCTCTCTCTCTCTCTATATATATATATATATATATATTTATATGAAAATGTTATGAAGTGTACGGCTAAGTTAGTCAGTTATATACATAATTATAGCAACACGTCTATAATTTTTATGTACATGAACTTTATATCATAATTATTTTATTTTACTAAACTAAAATTTTATTTATAATAATATGAAAGATTAGTGGAGGGGTTGAACTCATAAAATTAAAAAAAAAACATTATGGTCTAAAAAAATAAAATAACTGAAAATTATTATAATCCAAAAATAAAATAAATGCTGAAGGATTAAAGATATCAATCTTATATATTATTATAATTGAAAATTTTAGATTAATTAAACAAAATAATTACGATATAAAGTTTATGTACATAAAAAAACTTTAGAAATTATAGACGTGCCATTATAATTATTAATATACATAAAATATGTTTGTAAAATACTAATATAAAAAGTGATATGTAAATTATTTATTATAAGATTATATTTAATATTTGAGAGGTATTTTATTAAAAATAATATATGGTATCAAAAGCAAAAATGAAACAAATGTTGTTGGTAGCTAAGTTAGTTAGAGTCGTTTCACTTAAAGAGAAAGGGAAGATTTGAATCTTGTGTCAAACTAATTAAAATTGATTTATTCTCTGGTTTTTTGGCAAAGTGGATAAAGATAGAGGATAAAAAAAAGTAAAATAAATTTATATGGACCTAAGTAAAAAAAATTTGGAGACGATAAAGAAATTAAAAAAAATTGATCAAAATTTGTAAAAAAATGAAATAAATAAAGAAGCAAAAGTACCAAAGTTAAAATGGATTGTTCTAGCTGCTGTAATAATAGTGTGGTTCAGCATAACAACGTGAGTTCAAATTCTGTCAGCGGAAGTTTAAGGACAGACTTTTATTCCTGGGTCACTGAAACACATCTCTCGATTTATATCTCTTATAATGTTCTAGGAGCGGGATCGTAAAGACTCCTTTGATTTGGGTCTCAACTTTTTTTTTTTTTTTTTAAATGGATTGTTCTTAAAGCGAAAGAAAAAAAGAAAAAAAAGAGGTTGTCCTTTAAAGGTACAGCCTACAAATTTTCTTTAAAGGATGAACCTTTTAAAAGACACTTATGATTGGTAAATTAAACAAAATATATTTTTTTTAAAAAGAGGTTTAATATAAATTCATTGATCAATTATTATTACTTCTAATGTTTCTTTTTAAAAATTGTTTTAGGATTTTTTTTAAAGAATCAAAATAGAAGTTATTTTGTATTTTTCAAAGAGTGTGTTTAATCAATTTTTCTTTTTCAAAGAGAGTTTAATAAAAGATTTGATCACATTAAATATTGAAATTAAATTTATATAAATATTTTTTGTTATAAGAAGTATTTTAATAAAAAAATATTTTATTGAAACGATCATTATTGTTTTAAAAAGAAAAATATCGTTTACTGTCTGCCGAGAGAGAACTTTTCTCATGGAACAAAACAACCTCTTCTTTCAACACGGGAGAAGAAGGAAGAAGATGTACGCCGGCCTATAAACGATGTTCTTCTTCCCCGGTTAGGCATTTCTTTCTCTTCATCCTCTCTCTCCGATGCCGACAACATTCCTCCATTCAATGGAGTCCGGGATTTCTACAGGGAATTCATGGTTGAATCCAGAAAGCTCTGGTATCTTGCTGGTCCGGCCATCATCACTCGCCTTGGCCAGTACTCCTTAGGTGTCGTCACCCAAACCTTAGCCGGTCATATTGGAACTCTTGATCTTGCAGCTTTCTCCATGGAAAATAGTGTTATCAATGGATTATCTTTTGGTATCATGGTACCGGTTAATTCTGACGTCCCTATTTCTGTTTTGAATCTTGAAAATCGAATATCCCGAAGAAATGATTGAGTAAAATAAGTCAAATTCTTCTTGTTATTTAATTAATTCCTAAAATTAAAATTGATAATTTGATAAGAATAGGAGTTTTGTTTACAGCTGGGAATGGGGAGTGCATTGGAGACGCTATGTGGACAAGCATACGGAGCAGGGCAGCTTGACATGATGGGGATTTATATGCAAAGGTCATGGGTCATCCTGTGCTGAACAGGCATTATAGTTATGTTTCTGTATATTTTTACAGGGCAATTTTTGAGATTGATTGGGCAAACAGAGGAAATATCAAGAGCAACTGGGAGATTGGCAATTTGGATGATTCCCCAGCTTTTTGCATATGCACTGAATTTTCCGATTTCCAAGTTTCTGCAAGCACAGAGCAAGATAATGGTCATGGCTAGGATTTCGGTCGTAGGGTTAGAACTGCAAGCACTGCTTAGCTGGTTGTTTATGCTCAAGATGGGTTGGGGTCTGGCGGGTGGTGCCATTGTCTTAAACACCTCTTGGTGGTTCGTAGTGTTGGCTCAGCTTCTTTATATCTTTAGTGGAACCTGTGGACGTGCTTGGTCTGGGTTTTCATGGAAGGCCTTCCAAAATCTCTGGGGATTCGTTAGGCTTTCTATCGCCTCAGCTGTTATGCTCTGGTGTGTTTTCTTTTTTCTTTTCCCCAGAGATCTCTTACTCATCCTCAAAATCGTTATCCATGACCATCAATTAAACGAATGACTATCAATCTTATGTGCCTCTGACTAGTCACTTTTTCAATATTATTGCTGCAGCTTAGAAACATGGTATCATATGGTATTGGTAGTTTTTGCTGGATATTTGAATAACTCTGAAGTGGCTGTGGGTGCTCTCTCCATTTGGTGAGCTTTTGAAATTTAATGTTCATTTTTCAGAAAAAAAAATCTATGTTTTTTTTTTCTAGATTAAATTAATTTCATAACAAAGACATATTTCCTTCAGTCTATCATATGTCATTTTAGCTGGATTTTTTTTTATATTATAAAATATTAATGGATAGTTTATAATATTCTTTCTCTAATAGAGATGGAGGGTGTAATATATATATATATATATATATATATATATAACGTTCAAAGTGTTGCAGCACGAACCGGCTGGTTTGGGTAATCATGATAGCCGTTGGTATGAATAATGCTATAAGGTTAGTGTGCCGATCCAAAACTTCCACCAAGAAATACTGTAAAAGGACTTTCCCAAAAAAATTAATTAACATATATGTAATTTCATGTGTTATTATTACGGTGTAAGAGTTTCAAATGAATTGGGGGCTAATAATCCAAGGGCGGCAAAGTTTTCCATTGTGCTGGTTTCCGTAAAGGCTGTTCTGATCGGCATCATTCTCGCCACCATCCTGCTCATATTCCGACGACAATATATAAGCCTGTTTTCAGACAATCCAGAAGTTAAAAGGCTCGTTTATGAGCTCACACCGTTAATGACACTCTGCTTTGCCATTAACAATATTCAACCTACTATTTCAGGTTTCTATTAACTCCTCCTTTTTTTTTTTTCCCCTTTTTTCTATGGATTATATATTTTTGTTTATTATAAAATTAAACAATGACATTTTTTTTTTTTTGGGGGGGTTGTAGGAGTTGCTGTTGGAGCTGGTTGGCAAGCTCTGGTGGCTTATGTGAATCTTGCTTCCTACTATTTATTTGGCGTTCCACTTGGTTTAGTCCTGACGTTTAAATTTGGCATGGGAGTCAAAGTAAGCCTCGAGTGGAGAAGCAGATAGTCAATTTTTATTCTTATTTATGGATCGCATTGCTTGGAATTAGGTCCACTTTGTAGTTTTTTTTTTTTTTCCTTGCTTGATATTGATGATAATTTTAGGGGATTTGGACAGGGATGATGTCCGGAATCACCGTCCAATCATTGATCTTGTTGTTGATAGTCTACAAAACTAACTGGGACAAGGAGGTGAGACCCCATACGAAGCATACATGTATATAAATCAATTATTATTATTATTATTAACTGATTGGAAACCTTGTTTTGAGGTGCTTATTTTTATTTATTTTTCTGTGGTTTAGGCTTCTGTTGCAGCTCAGCGTATAAGACAATGGGGGAGGTGAGGATCCAAAAGAAGATAAAAAAACAGGCCTATAGAACAATGGAATTGGCTTGTGATAAAAGGAAAATTCTTCGTATGCATTTGGTCCATATTTTCACGGAACTTATGATTTTTAAATTAATTTTTTTTTATTGTAGATAAAATTTTTTCTAATAATTTCATCAAACTCTTCCCATCTGAAATTAAATATTTCGTTTTTAATAATTGAAAATTAAATATTTTATTTTATAATTTAATTGAATTTTTATTCAGAAAAATGATATTATAATATTAATATTAACTAAATCAAAAAATTTTCTTAAAATAAATATAACTCAAATTGAGACATCAATTTCAAACGTGGGTAGATTCATCTTCTTTCCCATGTCTTTTTGTTTACAATTTTTTTGAATATTTTATCTTTAAAAAAAAAGAAAAGAAAGAAATTGAATGAAGAAAAAGATTTGCACAGAGACACATTAAAATTTATTTAATCCAATTTACTAATTTCTTTGATCATTACGATATATTTGAGATTGTCGTTATTCTTATGCACACGTAAATGCACCAGATTACTCTATACTTGTATAAAAACTTGTAAAGCATTTTTTTTAATCGAATAGAATTGGATATAGAAATGTATTTTGCAATTTTTTCCACACCTTAATAAACCTATAGTATGGGAGAGGGTAAGTCAAAAATTATGACTAAAGAAATACGGGAAAATGTTATAAAGTGTTATGGAAATACCTAATGGAGTTAAGTATCTAACAGTCAAGGTTAATAGTTAACTTTAAAAAAATAAATAAAATTTAATCATGTACCCCAAAGATTTAATTTGTCCTTTTAGAGTTTAGTTTTAAAAAAAAATATTTGTAAAAATAATTTTTTATAGAAAAATTTTTCTTTTTCTTAATAATTTATCGTTAATTTTGACCGTTAAAAACTTAACTGAAGCATTTTATAAGATATGCTTCGTAGTACTCTATAACAATATTATATATACATATGTGTATATATATACACGAAATTCAAATTAACTTTTTAGTGGTCAAAGTTTATTATTTAAAAAGAAAAAATTAAACTCGTCTATAAAAAATTATTTTTTTAAGATATAATTTATAAACTAAATCTAAACTAAACCCTATAGATATTTGATCAAATTTTATCATTATATAAAAAAAACAGTTGACCATTGAAAACTTAATAGGAGCACTCCATAATTTAAACTCCTTACCAATTTTAGTTTGTGAAAAAAACTTTATATTAATATTGACAAAAATGATTCTAAACAACTTATAAAGAGGGACAAAAGGAGTATTATTTATTGGGATTTATTAGTTATAAAAAAAATGTCTTGCTCATTTAAATATTCACATAAATATATATATATATATATATTTATACACATGAAAATGTTGTGGAGTGCAAGGTTAAGTCTTTAACAATCAAAGTTGACTGTTTGCACATTTATTTTAAATTAAATTTTTATCAAGTACCCTATCCATATTGTTTAGTTTATCTTTTTAGGATATAATTTATAAAATATATTGACAAAAAATAATTTTTCATTAAAACTTTTGTATTTTTTTAAAATAAAACGTAGGTTGACTTAAATTTGGATCGTTAGAAACTTAAAAAGTTAAATGGTCAACTGTTTGATTTTTTATAAAAAATTTATTTTTGATCCAATATCCCTTGGGTTTTTAGTTTGTCTTTTAAGATATAATTTATAAAATATATTTGAAAAAAATTATTAAAGATTTTATTTTTAAAAAAAATAAAAAGATAGCTGACAATTAGAAACTTAATAATACATTCTAAAATAAAGTGTAATAGTGCACTCCATAACATCGCCATAAATATATATATATATATATATATATATACACACATTTATACAGAATTGCTATTATAGGTCAAAGATAGTTGGCCGTTAATTTTGACCTTTAAAAATTTAATTGAAGATCTAAATATAATATTTTTTTAACATCTAAATATATTTTTTTT
>JAWZTD010034869.1:0-13744 GCA_035221335.1 Echites panduratus | reverse complement strand
AATAATAATAATAATAATAATAACACTTTCATTGATAGGTAGTCCAACAAGTGCCTACAAATATCTCGTGCCTTGATCAGAACTCTTGCCACAAATATTGTGATATGGACCAGGTTTTACATCCGCATATATGGACCTTTAGTCCATATTAAGTATTAGTTTCAAAATAGAAGTACTCTATACTTGATCCCATAAATTGCTAAATTGACTTCATATAAATCAACCCATCCACATATCAGGAGATGGACTTTGCCCGGTCCATATCAAACTTAACATTCATTGCAAAGGAAACATACACTATTGTAGGTAAAATTTATTTTAGACTTATTTTTAGTTTATTTTAAACTTAATTTAGAGAAAAGGACCTATATTACATTAAAACATAATAAAAGGAATACAGCTTATAAAGTGTCAGATTTGACCAATATAATTTCAATATCTAAAATAAATCGAGTACAAAAATCAATCGGGGATAACACAAAATTAAAATTAAACAAGCATTGCTAGGTTGGTAGTAAGTGACAATAGTTTAGACCCGAAGGTCTACAAAATATTATTCTCTTCGTTCCTAATTATAAATCGTTTTAGACTCTTTTGTTTGTCTCACAATATAAGTCATTTTACAATTATCAATGCATAATTATTATATTTTTTACACTCTTATGTACTCTCAATTTAATATCCTCTTCTATTTATTATTAAAAAAATATAATTATATTTATAAATATGAAGATAAAGGTTATTTTAGACATAAAAAATATATATTTATTATTTTTTAATTCATGTGAAACTGTCCTTAAAACCATATATTGTGGGACGAGGTAGTGTTATTCTAAAAAAGTTATCCATTTGATAATATTTTTGTTTTTAATTATCTTGTTTTATAGTTCAATGATATAGTAAAAAAAGATGCATTACATAGTCTTTTTTTTAACCCGTAGGCTTTATTTATGGATGCTCATAGAGCCCCTGAAGGAACAAATTAAAGAGTCTTAAATGAAAATTAAGACTCTACCTTTAAACTATAAAAAATTGTCTATTTAACCATATTTATACTTTGGGTTTTTCATCCATTCAATCGTTTATATTTTAGGCAAACTATTGTTTGTTCTTCAACTTTGTTTTCACTATTTGATTCTTTATTTATTTATTTTTTTTGACTGTGTAAAATGGTCCAAACCAACCAACTCAAGAGGAACTTATGGTGGAGATAGTCTAGTAATGCCAAATAGATAATTGAAGAAACATAAAATCAAATATGCTAATAGCTTATTTGGTAACTAATGTTTTTTTTTTTATCAAGTAATTTAGACTCTTATCAAGTTACAATTAAAGCTCTCAATTTATGTCAGCCCAATGCCAACTCCAAGAGATAGAGACTTTAAAAGGTCACTCTAGTTGGCCTTAGTGTCCAAAAGGGTCATCAAAAGTCTAGCCCACTCCAACCTTTCAAGTGTAGAGGGTCGGGCCAATCGAAGGAGCCAAGATTTTTTTAAAAAAAGAGTTATAAAATTTAATTATAAAATTTACAAAAAATCATAATAAATTTGAAAATAAAGAATCAATGCAGTTAATAAAATTTTTCTTAGATGGGAGAAAAACTAATTTACATATTAAACAAAAAAGTGAAAGTATATTATAAAAATTCTAAATAAAAATAAATTAATTAATCATATTCTAAAAAAGTATATTTAAATTAATAATTCTAAAAATTTTTTAAAAGACATAAACAAAAATCATTTTAAAAAATATATAAAAATAAACTTTCCGCCGTTTACCGTGGCTTCCATTCAAAGCTTATAACGCTTCTCCTTCCTACCTTCTTGCATCGGGTAGGCGTCAAACCTATACATCATGTTACCACTTAGCAGAGTCCCATGTTTGTAATAAGCAGTCGCTACTCTATGGTAGGTGCCACTTTCCTAATCAAAAGATAGGAGAGCACCCCTTCTCCCGAAGTTAAGAGGTCATTTTGCCGAGTTCCTTCGACATGGTTCTCTCAAGCACCATAGTATACTCCACGTATTCACTCGTGTCGCTTTTGGGTATGGTCACTTCACCGGGGGGATCTCCCTCCTATAATTCCAACTAACGATATGATAGAAATTCTAATACTATATAGTTAATAAAAAAACCATCGAAACTATCAAAGTCATTCTCAGCAAGGCAAAGCCAAAAATCTTGTAGTCAAATTGGTGCCACAGTTTCTTAGTGCTACCCTTCAAAATTATATGGTTTGGTCAAGCCTTTGTTGGCACCTCTAGTTGTGATTAGCTGAATTGGTCAAACATACCCAATTTAAGTAAAATTCCCTCTTGAGCGTGATTATTAAAACTTTGTCAGAACATTCTAATCGTGTAATTTGTACAGTTTTGGAAGCAAAATTATTGTCAAAGCCTCATCATATCTGGATTCCAACTTTTAGTGAATCAAGTTACATAATTTTTAAACTCATGATGCTAAAAATCAAGGGAAATCATATCTTTTTGGGCAAATTTTTAAACAAATAGTCATTTCTACATTCTATCCATCTAATTCCACCACTTATGTGGTGATATTTACAATAGTGAGCTTCAATAGATTTTCTAACTTTTGGTGTGTGGAGTGATACATTATAGTGTACTTACACACAAATTACAATTAATTACATCATTATATATGTGGATATCATATATAGAATTAATCCTTGTTTTACAAGTTTTACAATGATAATAATATATATCAAATAAATTAACAAATCACAAAATAATTGCCATTCAATATGGCCTATTCAGGACTTGCAAGAGTTACTATAGTTCAACAAATTCCACTTCGAAAGTTCTTTGCTCCACTGAGAAAATATTCTATAAATCGGACAAGTCTCCTTCAAAAAAGGTAATGCCTTTCTCAGATCCTTAAGAATACGTTCCTTATTTACTTTCAGCATTTACTAACTTAAGCATCAGAGTGAAATTGAGATCACTCCAATTTTATTCTAATCATTGACATTTTGTAGATTACCTAGTCAACAAGGAAATCGATTCGGACATCAACATTCCCTCAACAATATATTGGCGCCCACCATGGTCTTTTGGCCTTTTTTCTTAAACTTCATGAACAACAAATACTTTGTCACTCTTCCTGATGCACAAGCTGCTACCCAACTCCCAACTATCGGTGAGCCTCCACTGTTCCTCAAAAATCAGCCGATCCTCTACTGTTTCCTTCTTCATCTATGCCCAAGTTCAAAGATCTTACTCGGCCGGTTACTTTGAGCCAATCAAGCTGCTCGGCAAATCAAGTTCTCAAGTTCCATCTATGGGTGAAAGTACATTTAATCTACTGATACTTTCTAATACTCATCATCGAAACCCCAAACATCTTACTAATATGGAAAGGAGGTGTCTAGCAATTGATCACCATGAAGCCTTTCAACAATTCCTCCTTACTCATTATATTGATGATCCCTCTTTACTTGAAGTCGTTTCTTCTAGTCACCGATAGTTACTTCAAACTCATGAGTTTGATAAAGTTTAGTCTAAATGAGTTTTTGATCCTGATCATCAAGTTCATTCTCATGTAGGTGAAACCTCTCCTCATATTGACCAAGTTGCTCGAGACCCCACTCATGTGCAACATACCAGCACGTATACTTCTGCCTTAACTAATAAGGTTAATCAATTGGAGCAAAAAGTTTAGGAAATCATGCCCAAACTCTTTAAATATGATTATGACTTATTACAACCGGCTGATGGTTATCGCATTATCGACTCTTAAACATGGAAAAGTTCCTTCTTCCTTTCGTCTCCCTCAATTGGAAAATTTTGATGGTTCCACCCCCACTTAGACTTAATTTAGACTTATTAAGTTATAGGATTTGTAGAGAATATAAAAACAAAAAAAATGATTCTATTTCTACTTTCCTTTTTATGGGTATATATACACTCTCATTTTCACTCACAATTGTCCTTAAAAGTTGAACCAATCATTCAAAAATCTTGAAGAAGAAATTAGTCCAAAACTTACCTATATGTGGCTCCAAAGCTTCACTCTTGAGCCTGACAACCATGCTGTACATTCCAACCATTGAATTCAGGTGAAACGAGGCTCCCAATAAAGGTCACCCCATCATCAAACATAGCCGATTGACCATCAATCACCATAGTCCTGGATGTTTTCTGTTTCAAGTTATCCACGAACAGATTGTATCCATCTAGTACTGCATATTCTTCACCCCCAAGTGAGCAAAAAGGTTTTGAATCATCATATTTAATT
The DNA here is from genome assembly GCA_035221335.1 of Echites panduratus. NCBI lineage: Eukaryota > Viridiplantae > Streptophyta > Magnoliopsida > Gentianales > Apocynaceae > Echites > Echites panduratus. The sequence continues at coordinate 9,490 of JAWZTD010034869.1, read as the reverse complement.
CCACATATACTAAATTTGGTCCAGGACTCTGCAATGCCATACTCTTTCATCAACCGAACATCAATATGATCACCAACATGATCATCAACCATACAAAGGCATTCTCCAAGAACCAAAAGCTTGGTATACGTAAAGTGCTCCTCATCAAGAGTAGCTGGAGGTGACAATTCCTCAAATACCTGATTAGACAAATTGAATGCTGCAATATGAGGTGAAAAATTTGGACTCTTACTATTGCCCAACGAATGTAAAGCACCATTTAGAAGCTTCCCAGAGTCAAATTGATGAAGAGCATGGTAATAAGGAGGCCTATCAAGCCTCCTTCAAGAACCCATTTTTACACTATAAACATCAACAGAAGTATTTGGATCATGCTCATCGCCTGTGTAATAACAAAAGTTGAGTATTTCGTAATCATCATTAATGCTATCATACCCAAAACCGTCCATGGTAAAATTGATAAACGGATCAAGAGCCACGGGGGATTTCGGTAACTTCACATGCTCCAAAGTTGTGGGATTTATCACATACTAACTACGATCGTCATCTTCTACCACACCCAAACCATTGCAAGAACCTATCACTTTCTATCACTTGTCTTCACGGCCCAAAAGATTGAGCTTTTTCAGAAAACCATCGGTCCCACATGCATGGTGCTGAAAGTTAACGTGAACAGAGAGAGAGAGAGAGAGAGAGTCAGAGAGCAGGAGTAGTTTTTCTTGATCATGGGTGTGCCTATTTAGGTGGTTTTTGACAAGTTCCGGGCTGCAGAGTAGAGCCACCATGGCTTTGATACACACCTAAGTTGACCTACGGATTTTGAAGGGAGACATAATGGTAGGGAAGTCTTGAAGCAGAATTTGCCATGACTTCTCTGCACTGCACTGAACTGAACCGAATTTTGATCGAGAAAGAAACAAATCTTGATTGATAGTGCAGACTGGAGATAATGCACAAATGTAATTTCACTTAATGCTTTTTTCAAAATTTGATAAGGCAAATGATGTAGATATTACACTTTGACCTTAATTTATTAATATGAGAAAGTAAATTTTATTGAGAAAATATAAATATAATTGAATTATGAATATTTACTTTAATTACACATGTATATAGGGATAAAATACTTTCTTTATAATCATTGTTCTTTACTTTAAGGAGAAATTCCAAATTTTCTAAAGCTGTTTCAAAAAGGAAACCCCAAAAGATCAAGACTTTGATCACGTAATAACTCCTCTACTCATGGATTTTCTGTTATCGGATAAAACTTATTGATTCCTCATCAAATGAAATATGGAGAAGGAAATTGGAACACAAGAAGAAAGAGCAAACAGGAACAAAGGTGTCAGTAAGATGTGCTGCTAAAGGCACAGGAAAATGATAAACAGATGAGGGTAGAAAATCAATGCAATTCAAACTATAGTGCATACAAAAGTAGATTTATAACCATTTTTCAAAGTAAAGCACTCTGCTTCCCAAAATGATTGTTGCAAAAAATCTAAATACCAAAACCTAAGAACACACCAGAGAGACCACAATCTAAGAAATAATTTACTTCACCAATTTATTGATTGTGCAATGCAAGCTCACCGGATAATTTTTGCACATATTTTGTCTCCAAAGCTTCACTCTTGGGCCTGAGAACTATGCTGGACATTCCAACTAATGAATTCAGGTGAAACAAGGCTGGGTACCCCATATACAAACTCAATCGATTGGACATCAACCAACATAGTATCAAACACCATAGTCCGGGATGTTTCCTGTTTCGAGTTATGCACCACTAGTTTTCTGCCATCTAGAAAGACATATTTTTCATCCCCAAGTGAGCAAAGAAGCTTTTCAGAATCATTTTCAATTCTACAAATTAACCAAACATCAATATGATAGCTAGACTGATCAATATCATCAACCCTACAAAGGCAACCTCAAAGAACCACAAGCATGTTATAGACAAATTTCTCCTCATCAAGAGTAGCTGTAAGCTAGGGGGCAATTCCTCAAATACCTCATTAGCCAAATTGAATGCAGCAATAACAAGTGAATGACCAGGTCTCTTACTGTAAGGCAACCTATGTAAAGCACCATTTAGAAAAATCCCAGACTCCTCAAAAGGAACAACATGGTGGTCATAAGGAGAACTATCAAGCCTCTTTCAAGAACCCATTTTTGCACTATAAACATCAACCAAAGTTTCAAACCAATCCGGCTTACACTCTCTGTTATAATCAGTAAGGGTGACAATTTTGTAATCATCATTGACGCTATCATACCCAAAACCGTGCACTCTATTCCTGGAAAGACAAAGATATAAAAATTAGAAGGAGAAGTTTAGTAGACAGTTGCTTATGTAATGTTATTTTGTGCAAACTTTAACCTTACAGGCATACATGTTTCCCTATTTGGCAGGTTGGTTAGTTCTTTCTATTATCTCATCTGCATGAGTCTTAAAGATTTAACTGAAGATCGATGCAGCATTTATTGTGTCACAATTGTCCCTGGAATATAAACTGTGGTTGGTATTGCAGATGCTGCTGTTCTTGAAGTTTTTACCTGTGAAATTTCATAGGTAAAACACAACAAGGGAGCTCAAAGCGAGCCTTGAATTGATGAAGCAAGGATGAATAATATGTCTGACAGAACATTTTGTAGCTTTTTAAGCCTTTACTCAGCTCCAGAAGATGAACTTTTCAGTTTTGTTGTGCTTTGGTACATGGTACTTTGTTTTCCTATTTCAGTTTTGTTCTCAAAGTCAGGCCTTGAACAGGAAGAAATCAGCAATATTACTTTTGCCTTGATTGCTAATGCATTTACTGTCTATCTTGCACTTCTATATTCCATATTTGCCTAAAAACTGTTGCCTATAAACTGTGAAAGATCTCTAAGGGGTGATTAGTTTCACCATTTTCTCCGTCATTCATGAGCAAGTAAATTGTATATGTCAATATTATTTTTTTGTTTAAAAATATATATATATATATATACATATATATATATTTACATCTCATCTTAACCGGATGGTTTAATTTGATTTTCAAAAAAAATTTTATTTTTAAGTAAAAAATGAACTCCAATTTAAAGATACATTTTACAGAAATGAATGACACAATCCATTTGGATATTGTATCCAATCATCACTTAAGTCTGAAATTAAACTAGTTTAGGAATGCAAGTCTCAAGTGTCGTGTGTGTTAGTAGCAATAAGCTCAATAAAAATAAAATGAAAACAAACTAAAAGAATAACACAAATAGTTTGATTACACAAGAATATGTTCATTATTCAATCCACCAGTTTATCGATGACTTCAAGATACAAGAGATATTAACATATTCTTCACCCCAAAATGATCAAAGAGGTTTTGATTCAGTATATTCAACTCCATTAAAACCTAATTTGGTCATGACTCTTTCATCAACCAAGCATGAACATCATTTCTTAAGTGATCATCAACCACACAAAGGCACCGTCCAAGGACCACAAGACGTTTAGCCCGGTGTAAGCTATTATCATGAGCCAAATACCTCAAAATACCTCATGAGCCAAATCGAAAGCAGCAATAACAAGAGAATAAGGTGCACTCTTACTACCAGCCAACCAATGTAAAGCACCATTTAGAAACTTCCCAGAATCAGAATCAGGAATGATATGGTCATAAGGGGAATTATCATGCCTACCCCAAAAATCCATTTTTGCACGATAAACCAGTATATTAAAAATCGACCAGATTGACTGGTTCGATCAGGTCAAACCGAATTGGTCTCCTATTCAAATAGTGTTAACAATCAAAGGAGCTTCAAAATAGGGCCTAACCCCTGAAACCTTTCTGTTCGATCGAAAACCGATATGAACTGATCAGACTAAAGAAGTCAACCAGTTAATCAACTTATGTTTTCAGGATTCAACCTTGGCCTCCAAGGTTGAAGGCCTTATTCCAAGTCATGAAATTATTAAACCAATTTATATTTTTATTTATATGTTCTTATTTTTATAAATATATTCATTTTTATTGAAAATTTACATATTATATCTTATTTATTTTAAAATAAATATAAAAAAATAAAACCAGATTCAACCTGATCAGATCTTTTAACTCCCTCTACCAACCTGATTCAACTCTCAGTCGGATTATAAAAATACTGCTATTAACATCAATAAAAGTATCAGTCCAATCCCCGAGCATTGTTTGGCTGATAATAATAAAGACTGAGGATTTTGTAATCATCATTAAAGCTATCATACCCAAAACTGTGAAAGTTGAAACTATTCCCTGGTTCAAGAGACACTGGGAAATTCGATAACTTGGCAAACTCCAAAGTTGTGGGATTTATCAAATGCTTACTAAACTCATCGTTTTCAACCGAAGCTATACCATAGCAAGAATGTATCACTTTCTCGCAATTGTCTTCATACCCCGTAAGATTGGGCTTTTCCAGAAAACCATCACTCCCGCAGGTGGCAGCCTGGCTTAAAGTTAGCGTGAACTGAGAACAACATATAGAGCGCATGAGTAGCTTTTCTTGATCATGGGAGTGAATAATTTAGGTGTTTTTTGACAAAATCGGGGCTGCAGAGTGGAGCCCTCCATGGCTTTAATACACACTTAATTGACCTATGGATTTTGCATTGAGGCATAAGAGTATCTCCCTGATGATTTCTTAGGGAAGTTCTGAACTAGAATCTGCCATGGCTTCTCTGCACTGAATTTTGTTTTTTTGTTTTAAAATCTATTTATTATAATTTCCCTCCATCCCATTATAAACTTTAATTATAATGTGCAAATTTAAATTGAATAAAGGTCTATCAAGACTTTTGATAGAAAATTCAACATCAAAGAAATATGAGGTAGACTTGACATGATTCTAGCATAAATCCACATTTTTAAAAGCTATTTTAGAAATAAAATTTACAAAAAATGAAGATTTTAATTAATAACATACTAAAGTAAATTTTATTATCCCAAATATAGACACAATTGATATATCAAATGTGTATTTGATCATTGATATAGAAATTTGGATTGCATGAATGTTTTTTTATTATTTTTATTTACAAATGGTATTCTGGTCAGGCTTACGTGTTTACCTCAACTATTCCGCTTGAAGTTAGACATACCCTGTAAGGGCTTAGACTTAATTAAATTGACTTGCCAATGCTAAAGTTTACAAGAAGATCAAGTTGTTGAGTAAGAGAGTCAAACATTGGCTTGAATGATTTCAGTTCATGGAAGAAAATTTTCTGTCTTTCTTACTATTATCGTATAAGAATTTTCAAACGAAGTCAAACTTTGATGTTTTTTTGCTCACTCATTCTATAACAAACTTTAGGGATCAAATTCTTTCACGAAATGTAAAGATTAATATTGGTTATGTAAATGAAGTACTTAATAACAAAACATATATATTTTCAATGCTTTGAATATAATTTTTATTATCATAATAATTATTTATAACTGGGATCAAACTTATGGTATACACCAATCCATCATAAAAACTAATATTTATAAAGTAGAACGTAGATATTTTTAGTCATACTTGCAAGTAATTTTTGGTTCATCTTTTGACAATTTAATTACTATGTTTTAGTTCAAAATTATATTAAGAGAAGAGGAAAGGGAGATCATCATTGATCAGCATAAATTCAAAAGTTTGGGATGTTAAAAATAATTAAGAAAACATTTAGGGGCTAAATGTAATTAAAACAATTTTTTTTCATTGGTTCTTGGTTCGTTATTTCTGGTTTTGACCCGTTCTGTTCTATTTCAGGTCAAATCCCTCCGTCTTTTCCCACAAATCCTAAAATCTTTTTTGGTGAAGCCATGAGAAGTCTAGACGAGAACAAGACCAATCTGGTGTTTGAAAAGAACAAGATAAATCTGGGCAATAATCTCAGGAACATAGTAGAGAACCTATCTCTTGAAGGTCCCGATCCAAACCCTGGAAGGTATTGTTTTTGTCTCCCTAAAGAAACAAGTATCAGCAATTTTCTGTGTTTCACTATATGCTATCAAAGGTGTTCTTCATATATGCAAGTACATCAAGACTTCTAAACTGTGGCACTGGCAAACATTTGTCCCTACCGAGCAAAATAGAATAATATTTACACCCAACACACTCCTAAAGACAAGCCGCAAACACTTCCCAAAATCAAGAGATATTAAAAAGATACAAAGCAATCATTATCTCCAATACCTCCCTTAAGTTGGAGCATGAGGATCCCAAGTGCCCAACTTGCGAAGAAGAAAATCAAATTGTGGCTTGGCCAATGCCTTCGTAAAAATGTCAGCCAACTGCGTAGAAGTATGGATATATTGAGGTTGAAGTTGTTATTTTTTATCTCATCATGAACAAAATGACAATCAACATCAATATGCTTGGTGCGTTCATGAAAAATAGGATTAGCAGCGATGTGCAAAGCAGCTTGACCGTCACAGTACAAACCCACCGGTGCCAACTGCACCACATCCAAATCAGATAATAATCCTCTCAGCCACTTTAGTTCACTAGTCATGGTTGCCATAGACCGGTATTCTACTTCAGTTGAAAATCGAGCCACTGTGTGTTGCTTCTTGGTTTTCCAAGAAATTGGTGAAGTACCCAACAATACAAAATAACCGGTCAAGAATCTTCTGTCAAAATACAACTTGCCCAATCAGAATCACAGTAAGCTTGCAAAATCAAGTTACAATCAGCACGTAGAAGAATTCCCTAACTAGGATTTCCCTTCAAGTATCTAACAACTCTCAAAGCTGCTTCCCAATGATTTTCTTTTGGCTGTTGCATAAACTAAGCAAGCATATGCAAGCAATAAGAGAGTTTTGGCCGAGTAATTGTCAAATAAATGAGTCTTCCCACCAAACGTTGATACTTTCCATGATCAAATAAATTATCCCTTTGTGCAAGTGCCAACTTATGATTTTGTTCAAGAGGACTGCAAGCTGGTTTAGCTCCCAATAAGCCAACTTCGGAAATTATGTCCAATGCATACTTGCACTGACACAAAAAAAAACCCTTTAAGTTTCTTGCAACTTCAATTCCTAAAAAATATTTCAACTTCCCCAAGTACTTCATATGAAAACACTGACTTAAATAGTCTTTGAACTTTTGATATAATTAGATCATGACATAGACGAGAATATGAAGTATAATGAGATCCGCCCAATTAGTGAACATAGAATAATCTGAATATGACTTATTCAAACCATAACTTTTCAGTGCTGCTACCAATTTGGCAAACCAGCACATAGGTGCATGCAGCAAACCATATAAAGACTTCCGAAGTCTGGATACCTTACCCGGTGTCGGAGAAACAAAACCAGGAGGCATCTTCATATGTATTTCTTCTTCCAAGTCACCATGAAGAAAAGCATTGTGAACATCCATTTGATGCAATTCCTAATTCTTAGCAGCTGTAATAGCAAGGAACGAGTGCACTGTGACCATTTTTGCTGTTGGGGCGAAGGCCTAATGGTAATTGATGCCTTCAATTTGATTGTTCCCCAGAATTTCCAGCCTTGCCTTGCATCTTTCAACACTTCCATTAGAATTATATTTAATTTTGTAAACCGACTTACTCCCGATTGTTTTCTTACCGAGAGGTAAGTCTTCCACAGTCCATGTTCCATTGTCTTCAAGAGCTTGTATTTCATTTCTCATAGCCTCTCTCCAATGTTCATCATTTACTGCCTCACATAAGTACTAGGTTCATACCCTATCTCAACAGCTGCTAGAAAAGATTGATGTGATATAGAGAATTTATCACAATTCATGTAATGTGCTAAAGGATATGGCATGCCTGAGGATTTTGATTGGGATGATGAACATGCTCAGATGCTTACTTCGATGGCATATGCTACGTAGTTCTTCAGACACACAGATGGTTGCTTAACTCCTTTGCCTTTGCCAAATTGTTCTTCAAATCCCACGGAATCTTCCAAAGTCAATTCCCTCCTTTGCTTCTATTCCAATGTTAACATTACTAGGGCTCCCTTCACCAGGATTCATTGCAGTATCCAAATCATCCTCCACACTGGAATTTGAAGCCTGCGACATCTCCACTTTCTCCTCCATATGTGAGTTATCGTCCTCCGCAAAATCATCTGCAAATCTTTTCTGAGTCAAAGAAATTTCTTCAATGTTGTTGGCATATGGAAACTCTGTTTCACTGAAGACAACATCCCTTGAAACAAAATATTCTCTTCCTTCCAAATCATGCAACCACCAACCTTTCTTTCCAAATGGATACCTAACAAAAATACACTTTCGACTTCGACTAGCAAATTTATCTCTCTCTCGATTTTGATCATATGCAAAGCACAAACACCCAAAAATCCTAATATTTTTATAGTTATTTACCTGTCCATAAAGGATTTTATATGGTGTTTTACCTTTCAATATAATAGATGGTGTCTTGTTAATCAAATATCTTGCTGCAAGAACACATTCACCACAAAATTCAATTGGCAAATGAGCTTGAAAACGTAATATGAAAACAACAGAAGCTGATGTAGGATAATTGAATTTTCTCATTACTTGTGTTTCTGTACATTTGCAAAGAGTATATATATATATATGCAAGAGGAGAAAAAAGTAAAATAATCTACCACCTATTTACAAGGAAATACATTTGATTGGCTACTTAAACTTCACATGGATTGCCAGGCTGGAGTTGTTCAGATATGATATCCTTCACACGAAAAATGTTGTTGTCAACTTGCTCAAGTTGATAAGCATGCTGTTCAACTGAATCAAGTTGTGGTCCTTCTTCAATTTTCACACCCCCCTTCAAGCCAGCAACTCCATATATGTTCTGCAAAGGCAAGTATCCTATCAGTAGCTGAAAAATTTTCTTGTGTAATGGTTTGGTGAAAATGTCAGCCAATTGAAATCTGGTTGATATAGGTAATGGCTTGACAATTCCCAACTGATATTTTTCCCTTATGAAATGACAATCAATCTCAATGTGCTTTGTTCTTTCATGAAACACAGGGTTTTCAACTATCTTTATTGCTGCATCATTGTCACAGAACAAAGGCACAGCTTTTGAATGAGATTGTCCAAGATCAGACAAGATATAGAGTAGCCACTGAACTTCTGCAACTGTAACTGCCATTGCTCTGTATTCTGCTTCTGCTGAACTTCTAGAAATTGTATTTTGCTTCTTTGATTTCCAAGCAACAAGCCCTCCTCCAAATAGAATGCAGTAACCTGTAAGTGAGCGTCTTGTGAGGTCACATCTTCCCCAATCTGCATCTGCATAGGCCTCCAGACTTAAAGAAGTATTTGCTGAAAAAGAAAGTCCCAGGCCAGGCGATCCTTTAAGATACCTCAACAAATGATGTGTTGCTTTCAAGTGAGTCTCAGTTGGTGTATCCAAAAATTGACTCAACTGTTGTACCACATAACTGATGTCAGGACGGGTGTTGGTTAAATACAACAGTTTGCCAATTAACCTCCTGTAACTTTTCACATCTGTCAATAGTGGAGCTTCCCC
>JAWZTD010034848.1:0-13754 GCA_035221335.1 Echites panduratus | reverse complement strand
AGCTTTGAACTTTCTCTAGTGAAACATTATCGGATATACAGGCTTACTAGTATGCATAACGCTTTGAACTGTTTGCCATTATGTACACCTAGACAATAATGCTCACACATTCAGACTATTATCAGATTTGGTTCTATTACAAATGCTCATATGGCCTTTGAGACACATTCCTGGTTTCATAAATGCATCAGAGAATTAGCCACCAAATTCTCTTAGAACCGGCCCCAGTTCCACTTCCATAGGTGAGCCTCATGTAGAGTATCTTGCTATACTCTCTTGATTTCTCAAGATATGAGCTCATTAAAAGCTATTATACTTAACCTGACATATTTGCAAGCATCATTTTTCACTCATCTTAAGAAAGAACTATTCAGTTCTTTTTATCTTATTCAATGGACCCAAATCGCTTTAAGGAAATTGTGTCCATGCACGAGTTCCTCTTTTTATCTTATATTGTTTCTACTATTTTAATTCTCTTATATAGGCACAATTAGAGTTAATGTGAAGAGTTTCAAGAGACTCCACAACCTCTAAGATATTCAAGTATCCATAACTCTTTAGGTTAATAAGTCATTAACCTCCAAGCATTTATCCAAGAAGTAATAGAAAAGTTACAAACCTTTTTTTTCTTCTTCTTCACATCCCTCTCCATAACTTACATATCCATTTTTAACACTAAGAAACAATATATATAATTTGTAGTGGGAAATTTTCTTGACTACAAAATGGTGGACTCTAAGTCTGTGATAAGTCAGGTGCAGGAACTACAAGTTATTATGCACGAAATACATGCAGAAGGTATGGTTCTCAGTGAGACCTTTCAAGTGGCTGTAGTAGTTGATAAATTACCTCCTGCCTGGAAAGACTTCAAAAATTATCTTAAGCATAAAAGAAAGGAAATGAGTCTTCAAGAACTCATAGTAAGGCTAACTCAATTATGATATAAGAATTATATCCTCTCAAGATATTGGAACTCAAATATGTTGCACTTTTCTCCTACTCACAAATTCGTTCAACAATTCTTTTTATAAAAAAGGTGTATTCTTAAGATGGGAGAATGCTCCTTATGTAGGCACAATTAGAGTTAATGTGAACAGTTTCAAGAGACTCCATAATCTAAAAGATATTCAAGGGTTTCATAGCCCCTCAAATATTCAAGTATCCATAACTCTCTAGGTTAATAATTCATTAACCTCCAAACATTTATCCAAGAAGTAATAGAAAAAGATACAAACCTTTTTTCTTCTTCTTCACATCCCTCTCCATAACTTACATATCCATCTTTAACACTAAGAAACAATTTGGCCATTCACATTCCTCATAAATGTGAGTATTATCCAACAGTAAACACTAGACATTTCCAAATAAACCCTTTCCACATGTAGATATTTGTCTCTTCAATTACTCGAACTTACCTCCTCCAGTTCAAGGCTTCTGTTCGAGTTTTTTAGCATCATCATTAGAAAGAATCTGTTCAAGATTCCAACAGAGAAAATATACCACCTTGAACGATCTCACAACCAAATTATGCTTCTAAAATCATGATAGTGAAAGAACAAACTTTTATATCTCATCATAATGTAAAATGATCATTCCTAACATGGTAAATAGCCTGCTGTGGATAACCCAAAGAAGGGTATATATTTCTTGTTTTAATCTCTAAGAAGTACTTTTTACAGCACTATCAAAATGGATCTTTTGATCAGCTTGCTAGTTCCAACCAAAAACCTATGTTTCTCAGTGAAGATATTTAGTTACGTAGAAGAAAGCTCATGATCATATATTATACTAAACGGAGGAAGAGCCTCAGGCATCGAAGTCGTCCAGACAAGAAGCGTTATCATCAAGATAACTCTACGCTGCAAGTGCATGACAACAGAAAAGAATTTTGTATGTATCAATAATATAATTACTGGCTCTCCTCAGATTCTCCTGCAGAGCAATCCTTATGTCGACTACCCTGCCTCACAATGTCCTCGACAAAAGTCTTTCCATCTGATGAAGGGGTACATGAATCAAAAGAGCATACATTCAAGAAAAACCAAACAAAAATGTTTCAAAGAATAGAGTTGATTATGTGCACAACAAGGGGCATGTAGAATCTAGGTTGTACACAATATGGACAGTAGTATCATTTGGAATTTGAACCTGAGCAGTCTCACGGCAAGCTAAGGAAGAAAATTTCACTATTCACACAAGGATGAGAATTGAATGTCTGACCTCTATCTTTTGAAAGGTTGCGGATGAGTTCTTGAACTCCCTCTTTGCCTAGAGTATCTTTCAAATACATAGCTGCATCAGCTAATTCCTCTACAGTCACTTTACCATCATAATCTCTGTGCACATACATCATTTGTTAAATATTTTTAAAAATGAGTTTACCTAATTAATGCTCAACTCCAGATGAGCTGTTATCATATTTCAAACAAAGATCATCACAAGGAAATATAAGTATTCTAGGTTTGACTGCATCACACATCATCATCAAAGAGAACATTTTATAGATTCTATCCTATGGCTTAAACCTAAATACAAATATTGGGAATGAAAATCGTTGAAATACCCTTTGCCTCAAATATTCCCATCTATTAACTCATGAATTAAAGTTCCCATTTCAGGACCCTCCTCAAGAACCAACTCTTTTCTCTTTATTGTCATCATTCCAAGCATCCTCTCCCACCAAACTTAATGATCCTTATCCACAACGATCCAATTTAGCAAACCAAGTAGGTGTGGGTTCTTAAAACATCACTGAGAAAATAATAAAACGTAAAAAGACCTTGCTTGTGACAATTGAATAGATTGATAATACAAACATATAGAGGAAATCACGAGTTTCAATTGCAACTTTAAAACTATCCAACCATAACTTCAAACTTTTAAAATCTACCAATTTTCCTTTCATTTGAAATGGACGTTAACTCACTCAGAGTAAGAGCTATTTTTGTCTTTTACTTTTTTTCAACATCCTTCTTCCTCTTTCTTTTCTTCGGTTTCTTCTACCTACTTTCTTCTTCTTGCTGCAAACCAAAACAAAGAATGTCTTGTTCACAACAGCTACCAACAATCTTGACTCCCAATCTATTTTGTTTTCTACTAATCGAGTTTCTATGGATTTAATGAGAGAAGCTGAAGCTATTTCAATAGTGAGATTTGTGTTAAAAAAAAAAAACCACTCTTTCTGGAGTGGAAATCATGATATTTCCATGGCGGTTGACAAAAATCCCCCTTACCATTAACGAGTTAATGTCCATTTCGGACGGAGGAATATGACTGTAATTTTTAAAAGTTTGAGATTATGATTGAATCATTTTAAAGCTTAAGATTTTTTATATATATAAAAAGCAAGTTTAGAATTATGACACTTAATTCACACTAAGAAGAATTCTGATATATATATATATATTCCCCAAAATCCTGATTGAGTAACCAAACCTGATCAGGTTTACTGTTATAAAACCTGAAGACCCGATCGGGACTTGAAAACCCGATGAAGTCAGAATCCTGATAGAATCCACTTAAAGTGGGTCCCTTGATTCTGTCCAGGTGGTTAAGACAGTATATTGAGTTCCGAACCAGCGGGTGATAAATTAAGGGAAGTCTCGATCCAAGAGCCACTCATTATCAATAAATGGGTTGCCAAAAGGTTACTTTACTATTATTTTAAGAGGTAGTTGTAACTACCACGTGATGAACAAGTCCAAGGGCTAATTAAATAGCATGGCAATCAGTAGTAACGAACTACGTTGGCTTTGATTCTTCTAAAATTATGGAAGATACGTAGGCGGCAAATTCTATTGCTTCAAGCCATTATACATCCACCAAAAAATCTTTCAGGAAAACTAAAGGATTCATTCAGGATTTACTCTGTCCAAATCCGACAACATCATTTTGGAGCCCACCGTGGGGCAGAGTGTTTTCCAAGATTCTTTGGTTATTCCCGCTAATATTTTTCTGAACTTCAGAATGTCTTCGTTTGGCAATGAAGCTAGACCGCCTAAGAATAAAGGGAAAATACCCAAACGTTCCAAGCGCCTACAGGAAAATGCAGGTACCGAAGTAACAGACATGCAACTAGATAAAATTTCTACTCAAAATATTCCAGTTCCCGCAGTACCAACAATTGAAGCAGCAAACACGGATAAGCCTCAAGTTCAAATAGATAGAGAAATGCTTTATCAGATGAATCAAGCCCTACAACAACTTGCCGCTTCCCTGTCCAAAAATTCTGGTTCTAGATCTCAGAGTACGAGGACTAGGACACAAAAAACTCAACGATCTTCTAAAGACCTTCGTCATCGTCTGAGTAAGTCAAGAGATACAGAAGCCTCTTCGACCCCACTACCGGAAGGTGCAAAAGGGCTTGAAGTCCCTCACCCTCTCGATAGACAAGAAGATTGGAGGGATCACCTATTGAGGCGAAGAGGTCAGTCACTACGAAGAGGTCAGTCGCAGCCAAGAGTTGAAAAGTTCGAAGAAGCTCACGAAGCTAACTCTCAACTTCACCCAAAAGCATTGGCTGACCCCGCTATTGACAAAGTAGCAGAAGGACAAACTCAAGTACTTCAAGACCATCTACAAGTTATTCACCCTCCTACGACAGCAGAAGCACGGGCGCTAGCAGTTCCTTTAGTTGGGTCACCTTTGTCTGTTGAAATCAGACAAAGACCAATCCCGTCAGGTTTTAGACTCCCATCGAACCTGACTAAATATGATGGTACAACAGAGCCAAAACACCACCTAATGGATTTTGTAGCGTACATGGAAGTCTACACCTACGAGGGTCATGTATATTGCAGGACTTTTCCCCTGACATTGACACAAAAAGCCATGTCATGGTTCAGGTCTCTGCCCGAAGGATCAGTTACTTCCTGGAAAGAACTGCAAGAGCTATTCCTCAAAAATTTCCAAGCCAGTGGCAAATGCAAGAAAGACCTGCAAAGGCTCTTTGAAATTCTGCAAAAAGCCTTTTAATCCACTAGGCAATACTTTGAGAGCTTCAATAATGAAGCGGTGGAAATTGAGGAGAAAAATGATCTACTCTATATATCAGCCTTCAGGAGTGGGCTGAAAACAGGATACATTACTTCCCGTCTAGCAGAACAGAATCCTCAAACCATAGCTGGAATGCAAGTTATTCTCGAGGCACTCATAAGGGGAGAAAAGGACAACAAGGCAAAAGATTTCTGATCCCATATTGGTACTAAGATGAAAGATGAAAAAAGACCAGTTCCTATGTCAACCTTTCAAAGCAAGAAGAGAGTTCGAGAAATCCCGACCAGAACACCAGGGGATGAAAAGAAACCAAGGGGCTTCGATTTTACTTCTACTCCACTCAAAGTCCCTAGAACCGAACTTCTTATGAAAGTGGAAAAATCAGGGATCTTGACACCCCCGAAGCCCATTAAAACTCCACGGCAAAAACGGAATCCAAATCGCTATTGTCAATTTCATCCGGATATCGGTCATAACACTGAAAGATGCTCTGACCTGATAAAACAAATTGAGAAAGCCATACAGCAAGGCTACTTCAAAGAATTCATAGCTGAAAAGGCTGATGAACAGCAAAAGCAGAAGGAGCAGGAAGACAAACCTCCTGTCGCAGAGTTAAATGCCATTGATCATTCAGGATTTCCCGAAGACTAGAAAAAAAGGGAAAAGAAGGGACGATCCCCTGATCATTTCAATTCAGATTTTAGATTTCACAGCCAGGAAGGTATTAATCTATTCAGGAAGCACAGTCAATGTGTTATATAGGTCTTCCTTCGAAAAAATGAAGATCTCGAAAGAATCCTTGAAGGAATCAGGAACAAACCTGATCGGCTTCACTGGTGATTCAATCAGGATCCCAGGAACCGTCAACCTGCGAACTGTAGCCAGGTCAGGAGAGAAGCTTTTGGCGCAAATTTGGAATATGCAGTGGTTGACATACCCAGTTCTTATAATGCCATATTAGGCAGGCCCGGATTGGTAGCTCTAAATACCCTTGTTGATCTACCGAATTGTTCAATAATTGTGAGAGGAATATCCAGGACTTTTACCATACATGGAGAACAAGGAGCTGCTACAGAATGTTATTTGAGCAAAACCAGTTTGGAAAAGTCAAATCTTGAAAAGAAGATTCCTTCGGGAAATGAAAAACCCGAAGGAAGGACCCTTAGTGATGATCCAGTTATGAACCCTAGACTTGATAACCAAGAAAGAATCCGCGCCTCAGATGGTTTTGAAATGTGTTACCCAAATATTTACTTCAAGGAAAAGGGGATCAAGATTGGGAAATCCCTTCCCAATGACCTGTACCAGGAATTAGAAAAATTCCTGACAGAAAACTTGGACATTTTTGGATGGACACCCGCTGACCTCAAAGGAGTCCATCCTTCGGTTGCTAAACACAAAGTCCGGTTAATTCCCAATACCAAGCCAGTCAAGCAAAAGAAGAGAGCCTATGCCCCAGAAAGGGTAGAAGTTATCAAAAGAGAGGTCGAAGCACTGCTCGATGCAGATATCATTGAAGAAATTCAATATCCCGACTGGCTCTCAAATCCTGTTTTAGTGAAAAAACCGAATGGACAATGGAGGATGTGCATTGATTTCACTACTTTGAATAAATTCCGCCTAAATTACTCTTACCCCCTGCCCATAATTGATGACCTTGTAGACGCTACATCTGGGTTTGAATATTTGTGTTTCCTGGACGCTTATAAGGGGTATCGTCAAATCCCGATGGACGAGTAAGACAAGTCCAAGACTTCCTTCATTACCGAAGAAGGCACCTTTTGTTATAAAAAAATACCTTTCGGACTCAAAAATGCGGGGGCAGAATTTCAGAAAATGGTGGACAAAATCTTCAAGGAACACATCGGGAAAAATATGGAAGTATACGTTGATGACATGATCATTAAATCCAGCACAGCTTCCTCTCTCCTCTCTGACATCAAATGAGTATTCCAGACATTAAAACTATCTGGAATGCTCCTGAATCCCGAAAAGTGTACCTTTGCTGTAAAATTAGGTAAATTCCTTGGGTACATGATATCTGCCAGAGGAATTGAAGCAAATCCTGAAAAGATTCAAGCACTGATAAGAATGAGTCCAAAAAAAGAGGTACAAAGATTGGCTGGCAAGATGGCGGCAGTAGGAAGGTTCATCTCGAGACTCACCGACAAGGGAGAAAGATTTTACAATCTTCTCAAAAAACCTAACAAGTTCGAGTGGACCATTGACTGTCAGATAGCATTTGAAAGGCTCAAAGCCTACCTGGCAAAACCTCCACTACTCACAACTCGTCAAGAAGGAGAACCCCTTCAACTTTACTTGGCACAAAGTGAAAAAGCTATAAGCTCTGTCCTACTTTGTGAAAGGGAAGGGAAACAACTTCTCATATTTTATGTAAGCAAGTTATTACATGGAGCTGAAATAAAATATCCAGAAGTGGAAAAGTTGATTTATGCTGTGGTTCTAACTGCAAGAAGGCTTCGTCCGTACTTTCAAAGCCATACAATTACCATAAGGACAAACGCCCCTCTTAGGCATGTGTTTAACAAACCGGAAACCTCTGGGAGAATAATGAAATGGGCCTTGGAGTTATTGGGATATGAAATTCATTTCGAACCTAGGACAACTTTTTCCCAATCAGATATTCCAAATGAACCCGACACAAACATGTGGATTATGCATACTGATGGGTCCACAAAAAAAGGGAAAGCAGGTGCAGGTGTCCTCTTCATAAACCCAAAAGGAGAAAAAATCCCACTGGAAGTCAGGTTCGGGTTTCAACCCTCAAATAATGAAGCTGAATATGAGGCTTTGTTATCAGGACTCCGGTTAGCAAATCAACTAAACATCAGGAATCTCTTGGCAAAAGTAGATTCCCAAGTAATCTGGGGTCACGTATCAGGGCAAACCGAAGCCAAAGATGAAGGTATGAAAAAATACTTGGAGAAAACAAAGCAACTCAAGTCAAAATTTGATAAGTTTTCTACAGAACATATTCCCCGTGGAGAAAATGCATATGCAGACGAGCTATCCAAATTGGGCGTCAATGCGGAAACCATTCGATTCCACTATGGTCTAGAGGATATCACCACCAAATCAATTAATCAGGAGAATTGCTATGTCACTGATTCAGAAACTGATTGGAGAATACCCATTATTTCTTTCCTGAGTGACGGAAAACTCCCCACGGATAACATTCTAGCTAGAAAAATCAGAAGATGGGCTCCAAAGTACATCATGAATAACGGACAGTTGTATAAAAGATCATACACCTGGCCATTATTGAAATGCATTGGCCCTCAAGAACATTCTTATGTCTTAGCTGAAGTCCATGAAGGAATCTGTGGGGGACATATGGTAGCAAGAATCTTAGCCAAGAAAATACTTCGCCAAGGATACTACTGGCCAACCATGACAACAGATGCAGAAGAACATGTCAAGAAATGCCCTGACTACCAGAAAATCCTCGGTCCATTTCCCAAAGCAATAGGAGGATTACAGTTCCTCATTGTTGTTGTTGAATATTTCACCCGATGGATTGAAGCCGAAGCAATGAGCATCATATCAGGAAAGAAGGTCCAGTCCTTTGTCTGGCGATGTATTGTCTGCATTTTTGGCATCCCAAAGATTATAATCTTTGATAATGGACGGCAATTAGTGGGAAGCCCATTTAAAGATTTCTGTGAAAATCTGAGCATTGAACAAAGATTAACTTCAGTCGGGTACTCGCAGACTAATGGATTAGCAGAAGTCAGTAACAGGACTTTACTACAAGGGATCAAGAAAAACCTTGGAAGTCACAACAAGAATTGGGTAGAAGAAATTCCAAAAGTATTGTGGGCTTACAGAACAACCCCAAGAACTGGAACAGGTGAAACCCCATTCAGCTTATGCTTTGGAACAGAAGCTGTACAACCAGTTGAAGTTGGAGAACCATCTTTCAGAATGCTACAATATGATTTTGAAGAAAATCAGGCAAATAGAAGAACGAAATTAGACTTAATTGACGAGCTCAGAACCAAAGCATTTCAGAAAGACCAATCCTACAAAAAAACCATTGCATCCAGATATAACAAAAAGGTCAAACCCAGAAGGTGATCTGGTTTTGAAAAAAGCTGAAATAGCCAAACGAGGAAATCGGGGAAAACTAGATCAAAGGTGGGAAGGTCCATATTTGATTCTAGAAGCAAGGGAAAATGGAAGCTATATTTTATCTGACCTGGAAGGTCACAGGCTTTTAAGGCCATGGAACACCTGTAACTTGAAGAAATTCTATGTATGACAAGTAATCTCTATTGGCTCTTATGATGAGTGATAGATGCTTCAGGATCCCCCTCTTTTTGCAAAAATGTTGTGCAATTGAATAATCCTGTCAAAGATACTGATCAGCATCAATATGGACCTAATCAATTGAGAAAACCTGATCAGGATCAATCCAGCCTGATGAAGTTTACTGTTCCTCAAAATCCTAATTGTATGGAAAAACCTGATACAATTAAAAAAAAACCTGATCAGGTGTACTGTTGCATCAAAACCGATCGAGTTCATCGTCAGAAAAACCTGATAAGGCTTATCAGGATAGAAACCAGATGAAGTTCAGAGAAACAGATGACTGGTCATTCATGTGCATCATTTTCTCTATACAATAACTAGCTTTCAACAAAAAGATATAGTAGACCAGCAGGCACTTTACCACGATGTGATCTGATACCTTTTTCACAAGGTCCTCAGCACCAAGGTTTTCGAATACCAAGAGACGTGGAAATTTCAACAGAAGAAAGAACAATATTGGCTCCAACCTTCGTTTTCTATATCCTATTTTTAGGATTGGCCCTAACCAGAACTGCAGAGTTAGAGTTTCCAAATATATTTGGATGACACTATGATTCTTACATCCAATCCAAAGAATTATTCAAGTATTTTAAGTGCATGGAGAAGTGATATCTCAGGAGGCAAATCTCAGTAAAAGAGAACAGTAAACTGATCATATATTTATCAAAGATAATTACAAAGTCAGTTCCTACTATTACAACAATGTTATGAAGGGGCACTCTCAAGTTTTTCTTTCAAGGCTTTGATCTCTCTCCTAAGAGTTCTAAGTTCTGCCTTTTTGGATTTAACTTTGCTTTTCAACTCCGATATTTTGCTGACCTGCTTGTCTAGTTGAATAATCTTCTCCTCTGCCTTCTGAGCATCAGCAATCAGTTTCCCGGTGATGGAGATATAATTGTTCTCCTTAACAGCAAATGAAGCATATAAATCCTTCAAATCAGCCTCCAGTTTTTCTGCTGTGTCCCTCCTGGTCAAGACTGGAATCCTGAGGCCTGACTGAGAGGCTAACTTCTCCTCCAATGCAATCTTCTCAGCCTGAAGCTCCTTCTTCTCATTTTCCAGATTTTTCATGGTTTCCTCCAGACTGCCCTTGAGAGTCCTGAAAGACTCCTCCAAACTACTACATCTGGAGGATTCGAAGTCTTTAGCTTCACTCAAAAGCCCCAATTGCTGCTCAAGGTCTGCTATTTCCCGACCCTGACTAGAGACCTGACCTTCCAAATTTTGATTGTCACACTCTAGTTCATCAATTTTCGCCAAAAGATCAGCCCTGTCCTTCTTCAATCTATCATTCTCCCCCTTCAAAGCAATAAGGTCCTTATCCATCTGCTCACAATGTAACGTTACCCCTGTGAATATG
The DNA here is from genome assembly GCA_035221335.1 of Echites panduratus. Taxonomy (NCBI): domain Eukaryota; kingdom Viridiplantae; phylum Streptophyta; class Magnoliopsida; order Gentianales; family Apocynaceae; genus Echites; species Echites panduratus. Next base: position 3,067 of record JAWZTD010034848.1, on the reverse strand, counting down.
GCCAAATTCTACAGGAAAACAAAGTAATGACATGTCACAAGACCACAAAACACATCATGAAATGCTAAGGCATATGAATAAGAAGTCTTACCATAACATTGATGGCAGGCAACAGCTTAGAAAGTCCCTGACCACCTAAACCAACCAGCACCTTGGCATTGTCGATCAGGCTACTATTGCTGATCGTTGAATACCAAAACTTCACAAGATCAGCAGCAAAAGACAGCAGCTCTCCATCGAAGTTGGGACGAGCAGGAGTAGACTCCTCTCCTTCAGGATTGTCCTCTTCCACCTCATGGATCACTTCCTTCCCTTTCCCTGAAGAAGACTTCTCTCCAGGTCCTGATGGCAATACTGGAATTACCAGACCAGTAGCTGAAGTGGGACCAAGGACATCCTGTTCAGACTCCTGGATATCTCCCCCCGACACTCTCCCTCCTATCCTCTCTCTCTCTCTTTTCAGGGATTTTCCTTACCTCTGTCTCTTCATGTATGGAGTGCCCAGAAGCTTGTCTTTCAACCTCAGAAGGACTTCCAAACACATCATTGATAATCCTAGCTATACGCTCAGGATCATCTTCAGGGTTCCCAGCCACACTCTCTTCAGGAACATGTACAGCAACGGTGAGATCCTGAAGGCTTTGGCCTTGACCTTCAGGAACTGCCTCATCCGGATTTAAAGTTCTGCCACCACTATCCACCTCATGCTCCTCTGCAATAACAATGGAACTATCTACGGCGTCCAGGAGAATGCTCCTCAGCAGGTATTTCTACTCCTTCAGAAGATCTGGGCTGGTGCTTGGAGATGCTACTTCAGGGGCAGGAGCAGGCACCAGAACTCTACCCCTTTTCACCCTTCTATGCACTAAGGGCACATCAGAGGAAAAGGAGTCCTCAGGGGCTTCCTCTGGCTCAGCCTCTACTTCAGGGAGTTCACCCCTCTCCCTCTTTTTCTGCTGATCAGAAGAAGGAGCCTTAGATGAAGAAGCCCCCTTTGCAAATCGGGAAGATGATGCAACAGGCTTGGAAGATGTGGCCTTCCGCGTAGATGTCCTAACATTGATAGATGGTCCACTAGCAGGCACAGGAGCAGTAATACTCACCATTCTCTTGTGGAATTCAGGAAGGCTAATACCTGCAAAGCAATTAGCATTCATGAAAAACCGGTGTTACTTAGAAAAATACAATATTGAAGCAAAAGCCGATCACTCACCATAAAGTAAAAGCACACTCATCTCAGCAAAAGGGACTCAAACCAGCCCACCCCAAAATAGATTCGTTCCACGGTTTCTCTTTAAGCTCCAACTTGTCCATTTGACTCAAACCTGGCACATTCGTTCCACGGCTCTGTATAAGGGTTTGGACTGGAAACAAAATTTGGGCTTCCGGTGCATCATTGCTGAAGCTAACAGACGGAAATTTATCCTTCCATTAATTGTTGGAACTAGGATACTTCTTGAAAAGCCTAACCTTCTGCCTGACAAAGAAGAAACCACTGCTCTCGCTGCGTGTGGTAAACGAAATAGAGAAGAAATACCGGAAGAGCTCTAAATAACATGGAACCCCAGCTCTACAGCACAATAATATAAACCCGATGATCATCCGGATAGCGTTGGGTCCTAGTTGCCAGAGGGGAATCGACCAAAATTGCAAAATATCGATGATTAGGGGATGCAGTGGAAACCTTAACCTCGACTTCAGACATATTTCGTGAACAAAAATTTCAGGTTTGTCACTGTGACTAGTCAGGACCGTAGAAGCATCGGGCACAGATAAAGTATACCCCCGGGGAATGTGGTACTAGCGAGCACTTTCTTCCAACTTAGCCTCCGGAAATGCCGACTTAGTAAAAGCGACACAGAACCCATCTTTATCAAAGTCTTGGAAATCTACATACTGGTTTTCAACGTCTTCGCGAGGGGCAATATATTGCTCCGAAGTGAAATTCCTGGGACGAACAAATGAAGAACCGGAGATTCTTTTAGAAGCCATTTACTGAGTAATAGAAGTAGATATTTTGATCAGTAAGGAAAGAGATTTGATAACAAGGGTTTGCCAGGAGAACTTTCGGATATGAATGATAATGACAGAAGGTGCTCAAAGAAGATATATATATATATATATTAATGTATCCGTTAAAAGAATTCAAACGGTCTCCAGTCGCAACCTTTTGGGGGGAAACGAAAAGTTGGGAAAAACTTTTAAAAGTCATAACTTTTGAGAGGTATTTACTCCAACAAAACGCTTAAATTACCCCGGAATTGAAAAGATGCTAATATTAAACATTAGCATTATTTCGGGAGGGGATATGATATATATATATATATATATTCCCCAAAATCCTGATTGAGTAACCAAACCTGATCAGGTTTACTGTTATAAAACCTGATCAAGACCCCAAAACCCGATCGGTACCTGAAAACCCGATCGGGACTTGAAAACCCGATGAACTCAGAATCATGATAGAATCCACTTAAAGTGGGTCCCTTGATTCTGTCCAGGTGATTAAGACAGTACATTGAGTTCCGAACCAGCGGGTGATAAATTAAGGGAAGTCTCGAGCCAAGAGCCACTCATTATCAATAAATGGGTTGTCAAAAGGTTACTTTACTATTATTTTAAGAGGTAGTTGTAACTACCACGTGATGAACAAGTCCAAGGGCTAATTAAATAGCATGGCAATCAGTAGTAACGAACTACGTTGGCTTTGATTCTTCTAAAATTAAGGAAGATACGTAGGCGGCAAATTCCATTGCTTCAAGCCATTATACATCCACCAAAAAATATTTCAGGAAAACTAAAGGATTCATTCAGGATTTACTCTGTCCAAATCCGACAACATCAAATTCCAATATAATATGTAACTGATATACACTGTCCTTTGTTTCTAGAAAATGTCCAAATCTAGGATGAGACAATATAATTAAGCCAAGCATGCACCGTGTTCATGTGAAGACCATTAATGTGTCGTGCTATCCAAGTTTTCTGTCTTGAAGGATTGATCAGTGCTGCATTTTGGCTTCTCTTCAGTTTGCTGCCCATTACGCAAGATGGGAATTTTTTAACC
>JAWZTD010034838.1:0-13756 GCA_035221335.1 Echites panduratus | reverse complement strand
TTCTTAATTAGCATAATTAAGCTAAGTTACTTAAATTAATGGCATAAAAAGAGATATAAACTTAGCTTAAATATGCTTAAATCAGCTAACAATAGAGGCAGACATAATAATCAGAATATCAGAGCAATCAAAATTGTTGTCTTTGAAATAATGTAAATTTCACTTTTCTCAATGCTCCAAAAGCAGTGATTCTACAGCAAATAGAAAGTTTTGGTATTCTGAATCCTCCAAAACCTATTCAGACTCAGATGGAGAAGTGGAATCAGGACAGATATTGTATGTTCCACAAGGAAAATAGGCTACTACATTGGTGAATGTTACTAGCCGAAGAGGGAAATTTAAAATGACATTCAGCAAGGGAAATTGCAGCAATATGTAAATAATGTTCAAGCACAACCACAACCTCAAGTTCCTGAACAGGTTTTTGCTCCCTGAATTATAGATATGATCTCCTGTGTACATTCTAGATTCTTTTCAAGGCTTTAAAAAGGCAAAAAGTGGATTATTCTGTAGTGGTCAACGATGATATTCCTCTGGTGATTTCTATGAATATTGAAGAGTGCTTGGTGAAAAGAATTCTGGCGGATACGGGCACTTAAGCTAATATTCTATATTATGATGCATTCTCCAAAATGGAAATATCTGAGTCTTTAATCTAATCTAACAGAATTCCTTTGGTTGGTTTTTCAGGTGGAAAAAATATTGGCCTGAGGAACAATTAATTTGTGGTGGTAGACTCCACCTTCGAGGTATAATGTCATTTGGGGCTGTCCTGATCTCAATCAAATGAGAGCTCAAATTAACACATTTCAAAATTTACTGATGATACTAGTTGGAGATATATTTTACACCATCAAAAGAGACATTCAGGCTGCTCATACTTGCTATCAAATTGCAATTTCCAATACAAAGCTTGTAACAGAAGTGAAGATGAAGGGAGCATTGAGCCAGTTACAAAGTTGGAGGAATTTCAAATTCATGCTGCTCATCCTGATCAAATAGTAACTGTTGGAAAAGAATTGCATATGCAGTTGATGCATCAATTATTGGATTTATTGGCAAAGGATCAAAATATCTTTGCATGGTCTACTATAGAGATGACATCTATTCTCGTACAATTTATTGAACACTGACTGGGAGTCCCCGATTCATGCAATTTGGTGATACAAAAATGTAGATTTTTGTTTTTGGAGAAGTAAGAAGCAATAGAGGTTGAAACTCAAGACTCGTTAAAGGTTGGGATTATTAGGCGTTTACAATGCATGTCTTGGTTTTCCAATCAAGTGGTTGTCCAAAAGCTTGATGGCTCTTGGAGGATGTGAATTGATTTCATCTCTTTGAATAAGATGATACCTAAAAATCCTTTTCCCATGCTCAAAATCAATCAACTGTCAATGCCACATGTAGATTTTCTTTATTGTGTTTTCTGGATGCTTATAAAGGATATCACCAAATAAAGATGGCATTGGAGAATGAAGAGAAAACTTATTTTGTCACTTTGCATAGTCTTTTTTTGCTATAAATGAATGCCACTCGAATCAAAGAATATGGGAGCTAACTTTCAAGAAATGGTAAATAGAATGTTCTTAGAACAATTTGGCCGTAATGTAAAAGCTCATGTTGATGATATTCTAATCAAGTCCTTATCCTAAGAAGATATTTTTGCTGATTTAGAAGATTCTTTTAAAATTATGAAGCAATATGGCCTGAAGTTGAATCTTAAGAAATGTTCTTTTGGGGTTGAAGCAGGTAAATTTCTGGGTTTCATGGTGTCTCGAAGGGGAATTGAAGCTAACCCAAAGAAAATTAAGGCATTGATGGACACGCACCAACCTAAATCAGTCAAAGAAATTCAAAGGTTGACTGGATGGATTGTTGCTCTAAATAAATTTCTTTCCAAGTTTGGAGAAAAATCACTTTCCTTTTATAAGGTAATCCGTAATCCTAAAAAATTTGACTAGAATCTTGATTGTTTTTATGCTTTTAAAAAGATAAAAGAGTTTTTGGGTTCTCCTCTCATTCTAGTATCTCTTCTCATAGGAGAGCCATTATATTTATACATGCCCATCTCAGTGATGACATTAAGTTTAGTCCTATGAGCCTATTTATTATATCAGCCATGTGCTGCAAGCCCCAGAGGCTAGATATTCTACTTTGGAAATGCATGTTCTGGCTTTATTAGTTTTTGCCCAAAAACTAATGCCTTATTTTCAAGCTCACATTATTAATGTGTTAACTAATGCTCCCATCAGGAAAATTTTACACAAGCCCGATATAGCTGGACTATTTATGCACTGGGTTATTGAACTTTCGGAGTTTGATATCAATTATGTTCCTAGAAAAGTAATAAAACGTCTAGTCTTCTTTGATTTTTTCCTTGAATGTATTGTTCCCCGATCCATTCATTGTAATCCAACTAATGTAACTACATCTCTAAATAATTGTTGGATTTTACATACCAATGGATTAGCCGAAGGTGCAGGGTTAGTCTTGATCAACCCCAAAGGAACTCATTTTCCTTATGCATTGAAGTATGAATTTCTCATCAGTAATAACGAATCTGAATATGAAGGATTCATCGTTGGCTTAAAGGTTGCTGAAAGTCTTCATATTTCAAATCTCCCTGCGAAGACAAATTCCCAATGTTGTTTGGGCATATAAATGGAGAATATGAAGTTCCGGAAGACAACATGGAGAAATATTTAGTAGAAGACAACAAGTTCATTACCCAATTCAAATATTTGAAAGTTGATCATATTCCCTAAAAGGATAATGCAGAAGTTGGTTTTTTTTTATTATCAAAATTGAAGAAAGGGTTAATGGCATTTGGATTGAACCCTTGAAGGAAAAATCGATCAATCGCATTGATATTATGACAGTTCATATATCCGATTCTTGGATGACACCTATATTGAAATATATTTTTGAAGGTAACATTTATATCAGTTTTTCATAATGTTATATCATTATAACAAGAATACTAACAAATTCCTTAATACTTTTTTTAAAGGAATTCTTCATGAAGATGTAGAAGATGTAAGAAAGATCAAAACTACATCTTTATGATATGTCATGATGAATAATTATACCGCAGAGCCAATTATATTATGCGAGAAATACATGAAGGCATCTGTGGCTCTTACCTTGGTTCCTGATCCGTTGCTCGAATGTTAATGCGAACAAGATACTTTTAGTTTCAATTTGCTATTAGTTCGGTCATGCAAGAAATGTCAAGTTCATGATAATGTTCATCATTTTCCACAAACTAAACTACGCTCTCTTAACACCTTGATTCCTTTTTATCAATAAGGAATGAATCTTCTAGGTATTTTATTTATAATGTGATTTATTATAATTTCAAAATCACAAATAACTATAACAATTGTTATATTTTATATTCAAGACCATTCTCGAAGGCTTCGGGAGGAAGGCAATTCTTGATAGTTGCTATTGACTATTTCAGTAAATGGATTGAAGCAAAACCATTAGCAACTATCACAGCCCGAAAGGTAATAGAATTCTTCTATTAAGATGTTGTCACTCTATTGGCATTTCTCATGTTTTAATCACTGACAATGGCAAGCAATTCGGGGCTAAAGAATTCAAAGATTATTGTGATGAAATAAAGATTGATCATGGATTCACTTCAGTTGGTTATCCACAGATGAACGGGTTAGCTGAAGTCGCAAATCAAATCATCCTTCAAGGCCTTAAGAAAAGATTAGATTCAATGATGGGAAATTGGTTGCTCAACTTTCAAGTGTTTTGTGGTCTTAAAGAACAACTCCGAATTCCCGAACAAAAGAATCCTTATTCAAGTTTACTTCGGGACATATGCGATGATCCCAGTTGAAGTGGGATGTTTATCCACAAGAATTGATCTTTTCAATGCGGAATGGAATGATTAGAAGTTGGTGGAAAATGTTATTTTGCTAGAAGAAACAAGGCTTAAAGATGCTAAACAAGAGGTTATATACAAGCACAAATTAACCAAGTATATAACTGAAGAGTTATAAAGCAATACTTGAAATAATGTGATTTAGTATTGCGAAAGAATGAAGTTAGCCACCAAGAAGCTTCTCGAAAGCTTGATCATACTTGAGATGGGAATTATATTATTTCGAAAGACAACAAGAATGACAGTTATGGATTGAAGGGTATGGTTGAGAATGATATATCCCGAACATAGAATGCTATGAATCTTCGCAAATTTTATCCATAAGCAATTACTTGTAAACTTGTATCTTCGGGTTGTGATTGTTTCTATGATTCAACAATCTTTAAATGCAATTGAATGATTCACCACTACAATGAAAATTTTAGACATTGTTCAATTATTTGTTCTTTATGAATCTGATTATTATATCATTCGCGTTCATTATTTTGTAGTAATTCTATACTTAGAAAATAAAGCAAAGAAAAATTATACACTTAAACAAATAATGAAAGAAGATTCTTCGTTAATGAGAGTTGAAGTATAAAATCAAAATATATTCATTGTAAGAATTGAAATTTTAGGCTTCGGGCACTGGAAGATTATCTTGAGAAAGAGGTGTTAGAAAAACTAAATATAAACTATATCTCAAAATAAGAGAATGAATATAAAACTAGAAACAATAAAAGATTAAAGAAGGAACTCGTGCATGGACACGATTTCCTTGAAGTGATTTCGGTCCTCTTTGGTGCTTACGAAATATGTGGATCGATTTCCTCCCAGGACTCCTCCTTTCCACTAAAGCTAGCAAAGCACTTGTAACTCAAGATATTGGAACTCAAATATGCTGCACTTTTCTCTCACTTACAAACTTTTTCAACGAGACCTAGGATAAAAAATGATGTGTTCTTAAGTTGGGAGAATTCTCTTTATATAGGCACAATTAGAATTAATGTGAGGAATCTCAAGAGACTCCATAACCTATAAAATATTCAAGAGTCTCCATAACTCTCTAGGTTAATAATTCATTAACCTCCAGCATTGATCCAAGAAGTAATTGAAAAGTTACAAACCTTTTCTTCTTCTTAGCATCCCTTCCTCTCCACATAACTTACACATCCATCTTTAACACCTAGAATTAATTGGCCATTCACATTCCTCAAAATATTAGCCATTCATAAATGTATCAAGAATAGTAGCCATAAGCTTTGAACTTTCTCTAGTGAAACATTATCGGATGTATAGGCTCACTAGTATGCGAAACCTTGAACTGTTTGCCCTTATGTACAAGTAGTCAATAATCCTGGCACAATCAGACTATTAAAAGATTTGGTTTTATTACAAATGCTCATATGGCCTTTGATACACATTCCTGGTTTCATAAGCGCATCAGAGAGTTAACCTCCAAATTCTCTTAGAACCGGCCCCAGCTCCACTTACATAGGTGAGCCTCATATGGAGTATCTTGCTATACCCTCTTGATTTCTCAAGATATGAGCTCATTAAAAGCTATTATACTTAATATGAGCTCATTAAAAGCTATTATACTTAATATGACACATCTGCAAGCATCATTATTCACTTATCTTAAGAATGAACTGTTCATTAATGAACCTAGTTCTTGGGATCTCTAATCATCTAGGTAGGGTTTGCCACTATGATAGATTTTTCTCAAGAGGCTTCAAGCCCATTCATCTTGATGAAATAAACACTTGCTCTATTGGTAGTCCTTTTGTGAGTGGATCCGCTAAGTTCTTCGTAGACTTTACATAATCGATCGATATTGTACCGTTCGCTAGCAATTGTTTAATGGTAGTATGTCTACAACGTATATGTCTACACTTACCATTACACATACTATTATGTGCTCTTCCAATTGTAGACTGACTATTGCAATGCATGTAGATTTATGACATCAGTTTTGGCCACATCGGAAGACCTTTCAAAAAGTGTCAAAGCCACTTTGCTTCTTCACCTACCTTGTCTAACGCAATAAACTCAGATTCCATTGTGGCTAAGCACATCTGCTTTGAAGATTTCCATGACACAGCAGCCCCACCGAGCACAAACACATATCCACTTATGGATTTAGAATCTTTTGTATCTGAAATCTAATTAGCATCACAATTCCCTTCTAAAACTGTTGGATATCTAGTATAGTGTAGTCCATAACTTGTAGTATGACACAAATACTAGGATTGCTTTCCAATGGTCTCTACTAGGATTGCTCGTAAAATGACTTAATTTGCTAACTGCTTGAGCAATATTTGGTCTTTTACAATTTGTAATGTACATGAGACTACCAATTATTTGAGCATATTCTAATTGGTTCGGAGCTTCACCAATATTCTTTACTAGATGCAAACTCGTATCAACTAGCATTTTTACTGGTTTCCCTTTTCCAATATCAAACTTATTAAGAACTTTCTCAATGTAATGAGATTATGTCAATGCATATCCTTGAGATGTTTTAGAAATTTTAATTCCTAAAATCACATTTGCCAACCCCATGTCTTTTATGTCAAATGAGTCTTTGTTTACCTTTTTTTTGTTGAATCAATTATGCCATTATTGCTTCCGAACCTTAGCATATCATCAACATATAGGCATACAACAATATAGCCTTTTTTTGAACTTTTGACATAAACACATTTGTCACACTCATTGATGCTAAACCCACTAGACATCATAACTTTGTCAAACTTCTCATGCCATTGTTTTGGTGCTTGTTTTAATCCATATAAAGATTTTACAAGCTTACAAACTTTGGTTCCTATCTTGGAGTGACAAAACCTTCAGGTTGTTAAATGTAAATTTCTTCTAATTCACCATTTAAAAATATAGTTTTAACATCCATTTGGTGAATCTCAAGATCATGGGCTAAAGCTATCATAATACGAATTTAAGTAATTCGTGTTACAGGAGAATAAGTATCAAAGTAATTAATGCCTTTTTCTTGTTTATAGCCTTTTGCCATGAGTCTTGCCTTGTACTTATCAATTGACCCATCGACTTTCATCTTTCTTTTAAAAATCCACTTGCATCCTAGTGGTTTACAACCTGAAATAAGATCCACCACTTTCCAAGTGTGATTTTGCAAAATAGAGCCAATTTCACTATTAATAGCTTCTTTCCAGTAAGGAGCTTCAGCATTAGACATTCCCTCTTGAAAAGTTTGTGACTCATTTTCTACCATATAGGTAACAAAATCCGGGCCAAAAGATTTAGAGATCTTTGCCCTTTTACTCCGTCTAAGCTCAATGCCTTTTTCCTTTTCTTCCTCTTCAGAATTTCTAATCCTTTAGTAAAACTTTGTATAGTAAAACTTTCCGAAGTAGAACTTCTAAAAGGAAGCACATCTTCAAAAAATGAAACTGTTCTTGCCTCAATTATCTCGTTGGCGTTAATATAAGAGATTTGTGACTCATATACACAAAAACGATATGTTGCACTATCTGGAGCATAACCAATAAATAAACAATCCACAGTTTTTGTTCCTATCTTGACCCTCTTCTGCATAGGTATTGCCACTTTTGCCAAATACCCCCACACTTTTAAATATTTGTAGTAAGGTGCTCGACCTTTCCACAATGCATAAGGCATTTTATCTGCCTTTTTCCGAGGTATTCTATTGAGAACATGATTTGTAGAAAGAATAGCTTCCCCCCACAAATTTTAAGCCACACCAGAACTAAGAAGCATCGCATTCATCATTTCTTTCAAAGTTCTATTTTATCGTTCAAAAACACCATTTTGTTGAGGCATGTAAGGTGCAGTCATTTGATGAATTATTCCATTTAGAGAACATTTCTCTTCAAATGAAGATTCATATTGTCCTCCTCTGTCACTATGTAGAGCTTTTATATTTCTATCAAGTTGATTCTCAACTTCATTTTTGTAATGCTGAATAACATCAATAGCTTCATCTCTACTATGTAAGAGATAAACATAACTATACCTCTTACAATCATCAATACAAGTAATAAAATATTTTTTCCCACCTCTTGTTTGAACCATTTTTAATTCACATATGTCAGAATGGACTAATTCAAGAGGTGAATATTTCTTTCCACCGAGTGAAATGGTTTTTTAGCTAATTTAGCTTCAACACAAGTTTCATACTTATGATTTGAGTCAATCTTAATTTTTGGTAAATGGTCCATTTGAATCAACCTATGAATTGAATTAAAATTCACATGACCTAGTCTACCTTGCCAAAGTAAAGAAGACTCAACCAAATAAACAGAAACTTTGTTCTTATTAGAAGTAGGAAGTGAAATAGTCATTACATTCATCTTGAACAACCCTCCATTAAGCTATCCCTTCTAAACATAAGCCACATTTTTTTATCAAAACAAATTTGTCTGATTCAAATACAAGTTAGAATCCTTTCTTAACAAGAATGGATCATGAGACTAAATTCTTTCTGATGCTGGGAACATGCAACACATCATTAAGGGTCAAAAGTTTCTCTGAAGTCATCTTTAGTACAACTTTCCTTTTGCCTTCCACTTGGACAACTAAAGAATTTCCTATGAACAATTGCTCATCGTTCTTCACTTCTTCATAACTTGAAAACATTTTCTTATCAGCACAGACATATCATGTTGCTTCGGTGTCCACCCACCATTCTTTTGGGTTGCTCCCCACTAGGTTTCACTACAAGAAACTGTGTCATATATGACTCCATTTTTTATATGACAGGCAGCTGCAAATGGTGGTTTTATACGACAGGCCGTCGTGTATGCCAGTATATACGGCTGCCACAGGGGCGTTGTATATAATCTTGATTTTATATAGTGAGTTGCCATATATAGTACAATATATGTAACGGCCCGTAGGAAAAAATGGGTTTTATACGATGGCCTCTGAGCAGCTGTATATAATCAAAGGTATTCTGGACGGTTCATAACAAAATACATTTCTCCAGAATATTTTAGCTTATATACGGTGGACCTAGAACGATCATATATACTTGTGATTATATATGACGACCCTAAAGCCACCGTATATGTTTTTAAGAATATAAGAGGCTGTACATGTCTTTTATTATATACGACGGCCCTAAGACATCTGTAAATGTGTTGGATGTATATTTTTTGTTTTTTTTATATAAATTTGAATATATTTATAAAAATAAGAATATATTATCAAAATTTAAGTTGGCATGTTGTTAAGAGTGTTGGAAACATTTCTTCTTGATTTTGTAAACTAGGGTTGAACCCCAACCAAAAAAATTTAATTTTGCTTAATTTTTTTTAATTAAAATACTTTTGTCAACTATTTTAAGTGACGCCCCTTCCACTTCCAATTTTGTCTTTTTTCACTTTCCCTCCATAATACATATAAGATTCTTTTATATATAATATAATATTTTAAATCACATAATATTCTTTTTCTCTTACTTGACAACTAGTATTTGTTTAAGTGGTAAAACAGTCTTGTTTATATCTGAGAGGTCATATATAGGTTCAAGTTTTTCTATTTTAATCGTATTGCTAATCGTTTATATATCAATATTTTACAATAATAGTTTCATTCTTCACCTAATATTTTAATCGTCTTCCTTCCATGTTTCTTGTTTAGCTTTTCATTTTTCCTCCAATTTTATTTTGTAATTTCTTCACTTTCCCTCCATGTAATATAGATAAATAAATATTTTGGATTAGCAGAGGAGTTAAGCTCAGATCGGGTTCAATTGGATTTTTTTTAATATTTATTTTAAAATAAATAAGATACGATATGTAAAGTTTTAGAAAATGTGAATATATATATGTATAAGAATAAGAATATATTATTAAAATTTTAAGTTGGCACAACAGTTTATAGCTTGAAATCTATCTTCCAGTCTACTAATTTTTTTTTAAATTATTAAATACTTTGTATTATATTACTTTTATCATAAAATTAAAATTTTCTACCTATCTTCCTTACGTGTATATATATGTATATATATATATATTTATTTATTTCGCTTTTCATTTTCCTCCATTTCTATTTTGTAATATTTTGTTTTCCCTCAATTTCTATTTTGTAAGTTTTCACTTTCCCTCCATGTAATATATATAATCAATATTTAATTTTTATATAATTTTTTTGGAGAATAGCATATAATTTTATTACAGTAATATTTTCTTTTTTAATATGATACTATTAGTCTTATAATTAAAATAAATTAGTGCATGTGAACTTTGAGATTGGAACATGTTGACAACTCTAATAGAAGTCAAATCCTACCAAGTACCTAATCATTTTATAGTATAATTATATGTAGAAAACTTAAATCTATCCACTATTTCTGTTATATATACTCAAAATAAACTTATACCACGAAAATAGTTCAGATTTATCATTTTTTGTATCTCACTATATGTCAAATGTCTTAAAAGCTAAAAAAAAGTATTGTTATTTATATTTCGTATCCTTATTCTTATCTCTTTAAAATACAATAAATAATAATAACTATTATACAATTAACATTCACAATATAACAAAAATTAATGAATTTAATGTATTCAAAATTTATTCAATTCAATTTAATTTAGATTATTCTTTTGCACTAAATATTACTATATTCCTTGGCCAAGTTATTAATTTAAATTGTTCATTATTTTCACTTAGCCAAGTTACATTTGGAAAAGTTAGTCCTTTTGAACAGAAAATGCGTTCAATAAGATAAATAGAAATGTAATAAACTACAACTATTCTCAATACAACGTGAACCTTAGGCCTCTCAAAAGATCAAATTCAAAGGAAGTTCATCAGTTCTCTTATCCTATACTCAGGCAAGTTTTTACCCAAAAAGATGTTCAATATAAAAGAATTCACTAAAGAGTATGTGGAATCTATTTTTATACAAATATATAAGAATCATAAGTGTATGTACATATACACCTTTTATAGTAGTCCCTTTTTAGAGAATTGAATATTATTTATTCTATTTTGAAATATCTGAAATTGGATGTTGACTTGTTTAAAATAAAAATATTTTTAATTTAAAATTTCACATTTTTTAATATTGACATTCTCTTAATCAACTATATTAATTACAAGAGTATATATTCTTCAATAAATCAAACAGTATTATTTTAACTATTCAAAAGAAAAAATACCAAATAATTTTAAACATGTCTAATTATTTTCTTATTTTTAATACTCCTCATTTTTCCCTAATTCCCTACTTTTCATATTTTTTCTTTTCTCCACTCTTCTCACTTTTTCCCAAATCCCTACTTTTCTTACATTTTCTTTTCCCATTCCCGCTTTTCATTCCCAGAACTCCCTTTTTTATTTTCATTTTCTCTCTCCCATTTTCAAACTCTCCTCTCTCTTTTTAAGACTCTTTTCCTTTCTTTTCATTTACTCTCATTTCTCTCTCTTTCTTCCTCTAATTCAATGACAATAGCCTGCTTGCAGCCGTCGCTGCCTTCACCGATTGGTTTGCAGTCTAGTCATTGGAGCCCATTTATCCTGCACCAACATGGCCCCTCAACAAGCACGAGCCAAAGCCAACAAAGATTTCGTTAAAGCCCGCCTCAGCAAACTACTTGAAGATTGATTACCATGGTGTGCTTGTGCAAATTGAAACATGTACTTAGCAATCCACGAAATTGTAAGTTCATTTTTTTGACTTTCTTGTGTTTGCACCTAAAGTTTCAATCTTTGATGAGGTTAGACCTTAATTTTAGTGTGTTTTTGTTCTTCGATGGAAATGGGTCTCTGCCTATAATTGGAGTTTTGTTTTATTTTGCCAATGTTGTTGCAAGAATTCGACAATGTTTGCAGATGAATCTTAGATTGAAAGACTCCGAAATTGTTCTGGCTCCATGAAATTGTTTAATTTGCTCAAGCTCCATGAAATTGTTCTGCTCCTTACAAGCAACTAAGAAAGAAGTTCTTTTGGAATATCTTCTCCATATGAAAAGTTATATTTGCTTTAATTTTTTGAGATTGGACTGAATACTTAAAGTCTATCTAGGACATACTATCGTACCTTTGGCTCCAGATCTTTATTGGTGGAATTAGCAATTGTACTAAGATTATGACAGGACGATAGAGAATGTAAAATCAATGTGAACTTATTAGTGTTATAGTAGATAGTAGCTATTGCATTTTATCTTTGAGCTCATTGTTTTAGTTCATAAGGAACCTATAAGAAGAAAAGATTTCATCTATGGTTTATTTTTGGATTAGTTAGAGTGACCTATGAAAAGGATTCTCATCAACAACCCTCTTGATTTGGAAGACTAATCAACACCCTAATCCCTTAATAATTGATTGCCCTAGTGTAATTATCTAAGAACCCTAGAAGAGTTTTGGAAGAATCTCACATAAAAGACCTAAGTCTTGTTTTAACGCACAAATATGTAGAGAAATGTTTTTGATTATTAAGGAGTTGTATTTTCTTACAAGAAAGAGGCTATTTATAGTGTTTTGGCTAGAGTTTCCAAAACTCTAATATAAATGTTCAGCCATTTAATTGCACAAAAGAGCCCTTAACTATGCAAGAATTACAATAACAACAAATGTAAAAAATGAAAAGCACTGTAGCAACTCGAGAACTGTAGCCGCTACGGTCACTGTAGCAACTCGGTCACTATAGATCCCTTATCATTTTGGATGCTTTCTTGGCTAGAAATGTAGTTTATCCCCTCAATTGTTGATACATTCCATAACTTCTTGACCACACATTCATCATCCAATTTGGTTACTTCAAAAATGACTTCAAAGTCAAGTTGTTTTTCCTTCTCTTTGAGATATGTAACTAAAGTTTTCCTCATCTTGGTTGCTCGTGCCTATGCGATTGGTCCATGAGGTATTGATGGTGCTGGGTCTCCATCATTCCCCCTCTCATTGGAAGGATTCATCCTCGAATCTTCTTTATCTACATCAAAAGGAGATTAAGTCACTAATATTGAAGGTTGAACTAACATTGTACTTACCTTGCAAGTCGATTTTATAAGCATTATAGTTGATCTTCTCAACAACTTGAAAGGGTCCATCCCCTCTTGAATCGAGCTTCGTTTTAATGGCTTGATAAAATCTCTCCTTTCTCAAGTGAATTCACACCCAATCTTCAATCTCAAACGTTACTTTTATTTTACCCTTGTTATGATAGTGAGCATTTATTTGGTTTTGCAATTGAATATTCTCTCTCGCCTTGGCATGTAATTGTTTGACCAAATCAGCCTTTTTCTTTCCATCTAGGCTTTGTAACTCATTCAAAGGCAAAGGGGTTAAATCCAAAGGAGTCAAAGGATTAAAACAGTACACAAACTCAAAAGAAGAAAAGTGAGTGGAAGAATGCATACATCAATTATATGCAAATTCAATGAATGGTAAGCAATCTTCCCAAGTCTTCAAATTCTTTTAGATTATAGACCTTAACATGGTTCCCAATGTCATATTAACTACTTTGGTTTCGCCATCTGTTTTTGGATGACATGTGGTCGAAAATAACTTGGTACCTGACCTTCCCCATAATACCTTCCAAAAGTGATTTACAAACTTGGTATCTCTATTACTCATAATGGTTCTAGGAATGCCATGAAGTCTAACTACTTTGAAAAACAAATTAGCATTATTGGTAGTATCATCTACCTTAGAACATGCAATGAAGTGCTCCATTTTAGATAATCTATTCAAAATTACAAAAATGGAATCTTTACCCCTCTTATTTCTTGGCAATCCTAAAACAAAAATCCACAGACACATCCTCCCAAGGAGCACTAGGAATAGGTAATGACATGTACAATCCATGTGGTTTAAGACTAGACTTGGCCTTCCTACAAGCAATGCAATTTTCACATACCCTAATCACAT
>JAWZTD010034827.1:0-10210 GCA_035221335.1 Echites panduratus | reverse complement strand
ATAATGAAATGTTACAAGTTTGAATCTATTTGATTACAATATTATTATTATTATTATTATTATTATTATTATTATTAAATAAGGTCATAATTAAAATTGTTTTATTAATTTTTTGTTTTTTAAAAAAATAAAAAAGAGAAAAATTGGCTATGAAAAAATATTATTGGCTACTATATTTCAATTTCATAGTTAAATACTTTGAGAAATTAGTTATGAAGAAATTTTATAGTGAAAGTATATTATTTTCTACATTATTTCAATTTCGTAACCAAATACTTATAGCGAATCATTTTACACGAAGCTGACTAGGAAACTTTTACTTCAATAAAACGTAATGCCTATGAAATTTAATTATTTAACTACAAATAGTTTGTAAGGAATGGCACTTATTGTTGTAGTGAGAGTAAGTGAGGAACCGTTGTTGGTCATCGGGAGAAGGGTTCAGGGAGGGGTGAGTGTTTAATTAAAAACAAAATTGATATTATCTTACTACGAAGCAACTCCAATTATAGGCGGGGCTGACTATATATTAAGGTTTGGGCTTCAAGACTCAATCAGCCAATGATCAAAATTTTAGTGAGGGTAAGTGGGAAATAACTGTTAATTCTTGAAGAAAGGGTTAGGCTAGTCGTGAGTGCAGAAAAGAAAAGAAAAGATGTTGAGGCTATCTTACTACTAAGTGCAACTCCTTTTTATCCTTGCTGACTGAGTCCTCAAGCCAAACCTTGTTATACAATTGGCCCAGGCCTATAATAGGCTAACTATCCAAATTAGGCCCAAAGAGGAATTAATTTAAAAGGAAAAGATGCATAAAAAATATATCTATTGCTCCCCAATTAAGAAATACAAATCCCAACAAGATTCAGTCTCCAAACCATTGTGTGACTAAATTAGGTCTCTTCCTAATTCATAAGATTCATGAATTAAGAATTCCAAGTCTCTTTTTATTTCTCTGAACATTATTTTTTCCCAAAAATTCAAATTAACTTGACTTTGGCATTGAGACTTAGCCCTATGATAGAATTGCCATTGAGGATGCTTCTTCAAGGCCAAATGGTGATAGAGATGCTACCCAGGAAGTTGCTAGAAGGCCAAATGTTGACAGCGAAGCCACTGGGAGGGATGGTGCTGGACAAACTGAGAACATTGAAAGTTAAAAAAAAAAATTTGACCTTCCAGACCTTGTAGATGAGCCTACTAGTCAAAGTAACAATCATGGGGCTGATTTTATGTTTGATGACCTTGATTGGGGGAGTGTGGGACTTCAGGCAAACATATTGCAATCTATTGCAATTAGAAGGGATGAACAAGACAACTTTCAGATGGATGCTAGTGCGAGGAATCGGGGAGATCCAGTAAATGACACCATTGATGAGATTGATAGAGAGAAGAAAGGACAAAAGGAGTTGCTACTATACATAAGGTCATGGAAAGAAATACTCGGGCGGGACCAGCTGTAAAAGTAGCTACAAATGAAAAAAACAAGTTGTCATCAGAATTTGATGATCCTTCTAATGAAGACTATAGAGTTGAACATCTTACTGATGATGAGAACAAGTGTAATGACTATGAGCTATTTGATGACACTGTAGTTGATGAGTTGCATAATGAGGAAAGTGTATTTGGATAATAGAGAAGGATTGAGGAGGTGGCAGCAGAGGTAGAAGACAGGGGGAACGATGAGGAAGCCTCAAATAATAGTGATCTGAGCTGGACAATGTAGATGGTTTTGATGGAGATAATGATAACCGAAGGAGTAGGTATCATGGCTTTGGTGCAAACTGTGACATGGAGAACATTTCTTTTGATGGGGGGTGAGGTTTGGTAATGCATTTGATTTTAAGTACATTGTGAGAAATTTCATGATCAATTAAGGGAACCTTGTTAGGTTTAAGCCTAGTGAACCTAAGAGGGTGAGGGCCAGATGTAAAAGTCCAAACAGCACATGGATGATCTTTGCTTTTGTTGAGAAAGTAACACAAAGCATAGATCTCCTTGTCAAGAGCTTGAGATTACACCACATCAACCATTGAGATCCAACACTAGATTTTTAGAGAAACACAAGATATTGGACCTAGATTCATGAGAATGTATTAAGGAGTTAGAGAAGGAGAATGTAGATCAGAGGCGACAGCAACAACAGGAGCAGATTGCCTTCTTTCAACCTCGGCAGTGGCTACAATGATAGTATATTTGGGTTTAGGGAATATTTGGGTGAAGGAGAGGGAGGGAGAGGGGGTAAAGGTGCGGCGACAGTGAATGACAACGGACAAACATGAATGGACTGCAGAAAAGTCCTAGAAATCTTTCAGGGAAGAATGCTTAATGGTTTATTGGTGCTACCACTAGAATTTTGGAGCCTTTGTTGCAGAGGAGTAGGTCAAAATGTGCCCTCATTTACTCAAATGTGTTGCATCTTAATCCAGTAACAGAGAAATTAATGGAGGAACCAATGGGTAGTTCACGGGAGCCATTAGAAAATCCAAACTATTTTATGGCTGCTACTGCACAGAATGGAAAGTTATCATCTTGTAGATACTATGCTTAGTTGCAAGTTAAACACTTAGATAGAAATACAAAAGTGCAGATATTAAGCTTTTCACCTATGTCAAAAAATACCTGCCCCCAGGCCTATCAAATGGGGGATCCCAGAGTTGCCAAATTTTGCCTCATGAGAGGAAATGGATAACTGTTGGTTCCATATCTATAGAAAAATTGGTGAAGAGGAAAATTTTACACAACATCAAAGGAAGGGAAAAGAAGAGAAAAACTAGTGGTGGCAGCAGGACTCCAACTAAGGTGACCAACTTTGTATGCCAATTTAATAGGAAGGAGAATTAACTTGGCATGTCGAACCACCTTTTGTTAGTTTAAGTGTTCAATCAAACAAAGTTTAGTGCTAAATTGACGAGTTTTTAAATTCGATGGTGAAACTAGAAAATAAAAAAAATACAATAAGTTTAGTGAAAACATTAGTGGTTTAGCCCTTCTCAAAATCTTGTTTACTTCAAACAATAACTTCACGATCTTTTAGTTTCTCACCCAAGACTCTTTGAAAGTTTATATTTAACAAGAACTTTAAAGATCTTCAAAAAATTACAAAATATATAAGCACAAATCCACAAGCAGACCGTCCATATTTTATAAATTTAAAATACATAAATTTAAATTCTAAAGGTGTGTCTATATTACCCCATGTAAGGAATGAAGTAATGAAGTCGGGAAAGTATTGCATTTAACAAGTTGACAAGGCAAAATAAACAATTTGACATTTTCTTATGTCAGAATAAAATCCATTTTGATGTTTTTATTCAATTTTAAATAGTTCTAAATCGAATTATTTACTTTTAAAATTAGTTAAAGTTTTATTAAGAAAATTGATATTATTAAATTATAAATTAAATCAAACTCTTTTCTCAAATTAATTGATTGATGTTAGAACCTTCAATTTGAGAGAGCAAATTAAAGTTGAGGTTTAATTAATTGGTAAAGTTATCACAGAGAGAGAGAGAGAGGGAGAGAGAGAGAGAGAGAGAGAGATATTTCATTTATGTGATGAATTTTTTAAACTTAATCCTAAAAGTGCAAGGATAGATTTGATGGGGGAGATGCCTAATTAAAAAAATGCATTGAAGGTCATCAATGTTCAATTCATAGACACACTACTAAAATTTGGCTATTATGTGACAGAGACAGAGGCATACAATTGTCAAAAATTATTGATATAAACAAAGTTCTATAAAATAATTTTGTACAAAAAATGAACATCTGTCAATAATTTTTTATAGAACAAATTGCTGTCACAAAAATATTTAATTAAGTAATTAAATTTATTTTTTCACAAAACTATTTTGACATACATTTCTTTTCGTCAAAGATTTTTTGACCACGGATACCTTTTCGTCAATAAAAAATAATTAAATTATTACATTAAATTATAAATATAAACATATTTAAAAAATTATTGACAGAAAAGTATCCATAAAACACTCATAAAAAATTCCTTTAAAAAAGGATTACGACAATAAGAAATTAAATAATAAAATAGTAAATATTGGTCCACATTATGATGGAAATCTCGGCATAAAATGCCTATTTGTTATGAGATCTAAATTGACGACACATTCCATAAAAAATCCATCAAAATCATCCAATTTTTTATGGATTCTATTATTTATTGACAGATTTTTTTCTATCAAAAATGTCTATATTCTAGTAGTAACCAATGCTCTCAACACATAAACGTGAGTATTTCTCATAATATGAACTCTATTTAATTTTACTACAATAGTAATGATTTTAATACTATATATGAATAGGTTACATATTGTCAGAATCTAGAGTAGGAAAAACAACAACGAGAAGCTTCGGGTAGTCAACCACCTAATGAGGCTTATGTGTACATTAAAACAGTTGAAGGTGTAAGAAAAGGCCAACTCTGAGGTGTTGGCACCTACAGAGATCAACTTCTCAATAAAATTTCACAAACAAAGAAATGGACTAGAGGACCCGTGGAGATCGACTTCAATAAGGTTCAACAATGGACTAGTGGACAAGTTGACAGTCAAGATAGCCGGAGGTATATAGGTTTTCTGCTCCAGAGCCACAAAACCGGTTCCGACATTAGCGGCGATGAAGTCAAAAAAAAAAAGGTACTTACCGGAATCTGTGGGAGAAAGGAGAAGAGAAATTTAAAGTTGCAGAAGATCGCAAAAGAAATCTCAAGAGAATCACAAAGCCCTAAATTGTAAGGAGCTGTGAAACCCTAAAATCAAGGAGAATACTCAGTTGCAGAAGGTGTTCAATTGTAGAGAGAACTCACGAAAATGAAAGAGACAGAAAGTGAAGTTGAATTTTATACTCCTGATTTGGTGGCTCTTGAGATGATTTTGGACTTTATCCTCTGAAAATTGAGCTTCAAAATAAAAAAAAAATAGCAATTGGGACTAAGAGTCACAAGTTGCCAAATGACAGGCGTTAAATCAGTTTGATCTCAACTACCTTCAAAAGGTTTTGAAACAGAATGGGGGTAAAGCTCATGAAAGAGACGTCGTTTCACTAAAGAGGAATTTTGAAAAGCCAAAGGTTTCTGAATTCAAAAGGGGATAGTGATGGGCAACTGGTAAAACCCAATGGACCCGATTTGAAAATCCTATAACCCGATCCAACAAGTAAAGGTTCAACCAGGGTTGTATTTGGATCCAGACCTAAGATGATCCATAAACATGTAAAAATATACTTCATAAAGGTCTTGAGAGCTAATCCATGACCTCTGTTCATCTCAATAAGCTCCAAGACCACCAAGTCTGGAATTATGGCAGAGATGAAGGTCTCTAAGGCCCTCCTCAAGGTCGCTGGACCTAATACAAAATCACAAGACTATTCCCAAGGTAACTAAACCACCATGAAAGTCTCTAGCAATCTCTACAAGAGTCTTAAGCACCTACAAGGTCTCTAGCGAGCTCTACAGGACTCCTAGAGGTCACGTATGTACCCTTAATAGTCTCTCATACTTATTAAAGAAACACTGTACCCTCCTACAATGAAACTTTTTTAACAA
Organism: Echites panduratus; assembly: GCA_035221335.1. Classification (NCBI taxonomy): domain Eukaryota; kingdom Viridiplantae; phylum Streptophyta; class Magnoliopsida; order Gentianales; family Apocynaceae; genus Echites; species Echites panduratus. The sequence goes on along the minus strand of JAWZTD010034827.1, from coordinate 4,650 downwards.
AATCATAGTAAGATTGGTGGAATACACTTTATACAATCAAATCGGATTACAAGGGATCCCATTGGTCCAATTAGGATCCTACTCATAATTTCAATAATAATAAGTTATCCTCTTAAGGTAGGCCTGATCACGAATCATGGTAAGAGAGTTTGAATACTTTTAACTAGGATAATTACTTTTGAAAGGATAAGTCATTGACTCTCTTTAGACATCCCATACAATCCATACTAATTTGATTGTCGGATTTATCCTCATGGAGACATCATACTCTGGTGATCTCATTATTTCCTTTTTGTTCTTCTTACAGGCACCTTTGCGACGGGGTGACCCGGAGGTCTCCTTTGACCTTCATCACTAGTCAATCTTGTAATGATCTTTTTAAGAAGTTTCCTTGTTGGAATGTGCTACGTTGCTTCAAAAACCTGAGCGATTATTAACAGAACATTCCATGGGGTCTAGGAGACTTGTAGAGCTTGCTATGGTCCTCCTAGGTGTCTAGGAGTCTTATAGAGGTTGCTAGAGACCTTCAAAGTAGTTGTGACCTCGGAGATGGTTTGGCTCAATATTTCTTCTACAACCTTTATCTCTGTCATAAGCCCCTGACTTGAAGGTCGCAGTGCTTATTGAGATAATAAGAGGTCGCGGATAAGTGTTAAGACCTTCGTGAGGTTGTGTTGATGCAAATTTATAGACTTTCAAAGGTCTGGATCCAGGAATAGTCCAAGTCGAACCTTTATTCATTGGACTAGGTTATCGGGTATTTAAGTTGGGTTCTTCGGATCTTGCCTGTTTACCCATAATCATCAGTCACACTTTTGGGTAAGAAAGACTAGGCTTCTTGAATGTGTAAATCAAGGCGAACAAAAAAATTGACAAAAAACAAGAAATTCAATCTTCAATGCTACTGGATCTGCAATCCAATGGGAAAAATATGAGGTGAAGAAAATCTATGAGAAATAAAAAAGTCATTTAGGGATTAAAGGAAGAAGAAAGGAGAGGCAAAAATCAGGGGGAAAAAAGTTCAAAAATCCCATTATCAAAGTAATTGAAATTGAAGGGTTTGGCTTGAGTATCGAAGAACCTTTTTGAATTGCTTAATTCTCCTATATTGCATTATACTTTTTTTTTTCCCCTTTCTAAACTAATGTGCTTTCTTCCTATAATTTTTGTGATATTATGCTTTTATGTGGTTTCATCCTTTGATTTATGGTCATCCACTAATTTCACAATTGTAAATATGATTATTTTGGTTCTTTGACTATTTTGCATGCATGGAATATTTATATATTATGCCTCTTTATTTATTATTTTTGCATGAGTGCAGTTGATCTTCTGACTGCTCTGATCAAGGTGTTTGACAGAACCCGTAGGAGCTGCAGATGAGGCATCGACAATAGGGATGCCAATCTCCACAATCACTATCTTCATGCCTACAGGCCCTAATGGTAGCCAAAGATTTGGGTTTATGATGCTTGGAATGATCATTTTTCTTGACAGTCCAGTGATTGTTGCAATTTCAGTAGTTAACTCTTCTTCAACTGAACCATGAACTTACAAAATTGCATGCAACAGTAATATCAAATATGATTAATTATTCATTACTTAAAAAAAAATTATATACACATATACATTTATACATATAAAAGAGGAAATAATAACCCAACCTGTCTTAGAGGCAACAAATAAAAGCCCAATCAGGATAGCTATCTTTGCCATTCTTTTCTATTATTCTTTTCTTGTCTCTGTATTAATTAACTGAAAGCATTTCGAAGTTGGATATAAATTCTCAAGGCCAACGTCTGTAGAATTTATAGAGTTGAAGGAAGCATTCTAACATTGCATGGTTTTGTTTTGAAATGCAGTTTTCAGTACAAATCTAATAGTATTGAAGATTATGATACGTGGGAGGTGTAAATTGATTCTATACTTTTAAAAAGTTTTTTAAAAAAAGAAGAAGAAATTGATGATGCATCTTAATTAAAAGCAAAATTATTTTCACAACTAAAAGTTAAAATTTAAAAATATAATAAGAGAACTCTAAAAATAAAAAATAATTTGAAAGCAACCAGCAACCATGTTTTCAAAAGCAGATTCCTCCTTGTTTTTTTTTTTTTTTTGTTAAATGATGGATCCACCTTCAAGTGGGAGTAATATCTTTATGCTTTTGAAAGGACAGGACACTTGAAATTTTGAGATCTTCCACAATAAAGCAAAATAGAAAAATCAATATCGTTCCATCAAATAAAATACTGATCAATTTTATTTATAAAATTTTATAATATTACTGATCAATTTTATTCTGTCAAATCAAATACCACATACAAATTTATGTTATTGTATTCCTCTCGTATCCATTGTTTAATGATTACAAATAGAAACGTTAGGAAAAGATATTTTGAAAGCAATAGAAAAGAGCAATATTTTCATGTTTCTCATAGCAATTGAATCTTAAATAATATTCCTCAATCCCAAAATATAAGTCTTTTTAGCATGTTGTGTTTGTGCCATAATATAAGTCATTTTATAATATACAAAGCATGTTTATTACGTTTTTTCTACTATTACCATCCATTAAATATCGCCTTACATTTATTATGAAAAAAATACAATTAAAGCTACAAATAATAAAGATATGTGATATTTTAGACATAACAAGCATACATTTATTTTCAAACAACTCAAAATAGAAATGTGGATGTTCAATTCTGAATGGAGGTAGTATTATAAAATACCCTTTATCAAAACTTGTTTATCCACATTTCATTTATCTTCTCTCCTAAAATTATTTGGTTAGTTAAAAATGTACCCTTTTCTTAAATCTCCTTTTTCTCATCCTAATTATTCAGATAACAAAGGAAAAGAAAGATAAGAAACAATATACCAAGGGGCTAAGTCTTTCAAAAGTTCCTTCTTTCTTTATATAAATAATGGTTGTAATGAAAGCAACATTTTCTAAACAAAATCATGCATTTTAATTATAAGAATACATTTATATTATAAGAATCTGTTTTTGTCAAAATATTTCTATTTCTAATTTCTTTTAAAGTTTCATTTCGTATGGTCTCTTATTAGCCCAAGTGAGAGTGGACGTAACAGAAGGAAAAAACATAGGAATACATTTATTATAATGTTTTTGAAGATTTTATAGAATGATTATATTATGTAAATTATAATATATTAAATGCCAAATATTTAATACCTAAAAATTATTTTTTAACACAATACATTATACAATAAATATACGTGAAATAAAAATGAGAGAGAGAACTGAAGGAATCCTATACGAAGTAAAAAAGTCTTTTGAGGGATTAATGGAAGAAGAAAGGAGAGGCAGAAATCAACGGGGGAAAAATGGGACCTAAGAAAAAAAAAGTTATTAAATCCCATTTTTTCAAGCAATTGAAATTGAAGGGCTTGGATTGTTGAATTCTCCTGCATTATACTTCTTTTTCCCCTTTCTAAATTTATAATGTGCTTTCTTGTGGTTTCATCCTCTGATAATTTTTGTGATATTATGCTTTTTTGTGTCCTCTGACTTATGGTCATCCACTAATTTCACAGTTGTAAATATGATTATTTAGGTTGTTTTACTATATATTTTTTTATAAAATTTGTTGGATTATGATTTGTTAAGCAAATTACCACTAGTCTCAAAATTTACATGGATTTTTAAATTTTGTTATACAAAGACACCCCTTTAGTAATTAACTAACATGGAGGAAAATGGGTTGGTTTCGGGTGTTCCCTCACCCTGGCAATGAGGGTCTTGGACAAAAGCTAGCATTGATTCTGATTTTGTAACCATCTTTTTTTCTTTTCTTTTTTGACATCCTATATATGAAAAATGGGATGAGGAAAATGAGTCGGTATCGGGTGTCTTAGTGGCTGTTTCAAATGAAAAAAATCATTTTCTGAGGATGTAATGGAGACATATATGAGAACAGAAATACAAAAGAAATTATTATTAGATGTAGAAATTGTAAAAAAGAACATTTATTCAAACCAGAAAAAAGGAAAATACAAACACAACAACATACACGCAAGCATAGAGTAATTATATATTATGCCTCTTTATTTATTTATTATTTTTGCATACACGAATACATGCATAATTATATATTATTCCAATTTATTTTTTAGTTTTGCTGTAGATTTTTTGGCTTTTTTGAGGTAGAACTTTTTACACAGTGCTTGAACCTGCAGACGTAACCTCTACAACATGAGCGATGATGTCTACAATACCCACCAAGCTCCCCACACTTATTCTGGGCAGAAAAAGATTGGGGTATGATAATGCTTGAAATGATCATTTTTCTTGACAGTCCAGTGATCGTTGGAATTTCGGGAGCTAACTCTTCTTTAACTGAACCATGAACTTGAAAAACTGCATGCAACAATAATATCAATTATGATTAATTATTCATTACTTACAAAAAAACATTATATATAACCAAACCTGCCATAGAGGCAACAAGGAAAAGCCCGACGATGAAAGCTATCTTTCCCATTCTTTTCTTCTCTCTGTATTGCTTAATTGAAAGCAATTCGAAGTAGGATATAAATTCTCAAGGCCAACATCTGTAGAATTTATGGAGTGCAAAAAAGCATGATTTTATGTCGAAACGTTGCTTTCAGTACAAATCTAATCGT
>JAWZTD010034816.1:0-13763 GCA_035221335.1 Echites panduratus | reverse complement strand
GCCAAAATAATAACTTTTCTAAAAAGCAATTTCAATCAATTTAAAACTTTAAATCAAAAACACATTACTAATATTTTTATTTATGAAAATATATGAATAAATATAGATTAAAGGAAATCAAAATAAAATTTCAAAACAAACTTGACATATACTGATACTTGCATTTTTTTTTCTTCTATTTTCTTCTTGAGCAGGAAACGAAAATCAAAAGGATTTTTTTTTTTTACATAGAAAAGGAAACATGCAGAGAAACTTTTCTTTCTTTTTTTTTTCACGTTTTGGACATCTCTGTTTCTTTCTTTATTTTTCTCTTTTTTTTTTCTTTTCTTTTATATGAAAATCGAAACATCATTCAATTCCTTCCTCTCTTTTTTTTATTGAACCGAAACATGCGGACATGCCAATACACTCATCACATCAAAAATTTTTCATCGAATAATATTTAAAAAAAATCAGATTCCTTTTTTTTTTTTTATGTAGATCAAAGTGAAGAAGATTCCAATTACTCACCTCTCGATGCGAATCTTGACTGACTAAATCAAACAATAGAACGCCCTTCCTGACAATTACGAAAATTAATATTTTATGAATGAAAAATTCCCCAAATAATTCCTAATCGTCTATGAATACAAATGTATTCGTAGGATTGGATGTACAACTTACCCACCTAGATTCCCTCCGGTAATCTTCCTGTTTTGCTATCCCTCGGAAAGTCTGGAACGTTGTCATTGTTGTCTGACGCTGGAAAATAAGACGATAATAAGCTTCTGTCTAAAACTAGAATTAAAATTAATTTATACTAGGTTTAACCCTAATGGGCTGGTGGGCCTAGCTGAATTTAACCTAAAAGATTTAATTAATCCTAGTAATTGGGCTCATATCCAAAATAAAAGATTTGGGCCATCATAAAAAATGTAACCCGTGTCTTAAAGGTGGTAAACTTCCTTTACATAGGTCCATGTTGTACTTGATCAGCATCTTGTTAATAAATGAAGCTTGGGATAGGCCTAATGTTCTTTGCTTCCTATCTCTGAGGTGCTTTATGCCAAGAACATAACTGGCTTCTCCCAAGTCCTTCATGCTATTATAGTCGATAACACTCCCACATCATTTCCAAAGAGTATAATATCATCAACGTAAAGAACAAGGAATGCCACAACATTATTATCCAGTCTTTTGAAAACATAAGGTTCATCAACATTTTGAATGAATCCATAAGACTTAATGATTTCATCAAAACATATGTTCCATGACCTCAACTCTTGCTTAAGCAAATAAGTGGACTTCTTAAGCTTGCAAACCATGTTCTCTTGGCCATTTGCAGCAAAATGGTTTGGTTGTATCATAAGATACATTTGTTAAGATAGCCAATCAAAAGGGCAGTCTTAACATCCATTTGCCATATCTCGTAGTCATAATGACAAGCGATGGCTAACATTATATGGATTGATTTAAGCATGGCTACTGGTGAAAAGGTTTCCTTACAATCGATTCCCTTTTTTTGAGTATAGCCCTTAGCAACCAACCTTGCTTTGAAGGTTTCTAAATTCCCATCAAATCCTCTTTTCTCTTGAATACCCACTTACACCCAATGGGTTTTATCCTTTAGGTGCTGGTTCAAGATCCCAGACTTCATTTGAGTACATAGACTCAATTTCTGATTCCATTGCTTGATGCCAATTATCTGCATCAATATCAGTGATAACTTCATTGTAATTAGTAGGATCCAATGCCTAATGATCTGAAATAAGCCCGAAAGCCTCTCTAGTCCATCTTTCCGGCGTTCTAGATATCCTCTCACTACGAAGAGGCTCCACTGATTCTTGAGACTGTGGGTGTGTCACATCCCATACTATCGTTGGTTCCATTAAAGAGTCAAGGATAGAATCCTTCTCTCCAAATTCCACTTTATTGGAACTCCGGGTACTTATTCTTTACTCATTTTCAAAGTATCTAGCATCGTGCTAAAGAACACTTTATGCTCTTGAGGATGATAAAAGTAAGCACCTCTTGTTCCTTTTGGATACAAAACAAAGTAGCATAATTCTGATCTTGGTTCTAGCTTACTTCCTGTAGATGGTACATATGTTGGACAACCCCATATCTTGAGGTGTCTTAGATTGGGCTTTCGTCCAGTCCACATCTCATAGGGAGCCTTAGGTACTGACTTGGAAGGCACCACATTCAAAATATATGCTGTTGTTTCTAAGGCATATCATCAAAAAGAAATGGGAAGAGACTCATGATAAATCATGCTTCTGAAGTTATCTTATAATGTCCTATTTCTCCTTTCAGCTACATCATTTTGATGGGGTGTCAATGGTGCAATTAATTGAGAAATAATACCATGATGTACTCTCCACCACAATCTGACCACAACATCTTGATTTGCTTACTTGTTTGACGCTCCGCTTCAGCCTTAAACTCTTTGAATTTATCAAAAGAGTCAGACTTGCTCCTTATCAAGTAAACATAAACAAAACATGAGTGATCATCAGTAAAAGTAATGAAGTACTCGTATCCACTTCTAGCTATCGTACTCATTGGACCACAAACATTAGTATGGATTAGATTCAATAGTTCCTTGGCCCTTTCAGCTTTCTGGTTAAATGGCCATTTGGTCATTTTTCCCCTTAAGTAGGATTCATATGTTGGCCAATCTTCCAAATCTAATGAGCTTAAAGGCCATTAATTCTTGGATATTCCTTTGAATCAGATTAGCATTAATATGTCCTAACCTCAAGTGCCATATGTATGAATTATTATTAGACGAAGTCTTTCTTTTCCCTTGATCTAATTGTTCAACCTTATTTACTTGATAAGTAATTGGATTTAAATGAAATATATTACCATATGAACTACCAGAACTAATAACCATTCCATTTCTACTGATGGTGTAACTAGAATGGAAAGAAATTATATAACCTTCTTTAATTAAAACTGAAATAGAAATTAAATTCTGTTTAAAGTTCTGGACATAAAGTTCATCATTTAAAATCAAAAATTTATCATCAATGAAATAAAATTGAACATCTCCCACTGCTTCGGCCTATGCTTTTCTTTCGTTGCCGACAATCAATCCATGCTCAATTTTAGTTAGTCTCCTTGTCTTTCTGAACCCCTATAAAGAGTTACAGACATGGTTAGTGGCTCTTGAATCAACTATCCAAGTAGGAATAGATCCAACCATCATAATAGACTTAAGATAGAGAGCAATACCTGTTGAATTACAAGCTAAGCATTGGCCACAAGAGAAGCACTTCCCTTTGGGCTTAGCATTGGGCTTCTTCTCCTGGGCAGGTGCTTGGGCCTTAGAATGATCCTATGGCTTGTTCTTCTTTCTCTGGAATTTCTTAGGCTTAGGCCCAAATCCAGAAGAAAAACTGCGAGTGAGAAGAGCACTAGAACTAGGCTTTATGATTTTCTCAACTGCCTATAGTTCATTCATCAACACAGAAAGAGTGTAAGCAAGCTTATTCATATTGTAGTTAAGCTTGAACTGAGCAAATGAACTTGGTAGTGACTAAAAAATCATGTCATTCTTAGTTTCCCAGTCAAAGTCTGCCCAAGAGCCTCTGCTTCATCGAAAGTAGCCATCATCTTGAGCATATGCTCTTTGACAGATGCTCTCTCAAGCATTTTGGTGTTCATTACGACTCTAATAGCCTACTACTTTGCGGGCCGGCTTTTGTCACAAAACATCTCTTTCAGGGACAAATCAATGGCCTTTGCAGTTTCCAGTTTTTAGTGTCGAGCTTGCAACACTTTACTCATGGAAGCTAGCATGTAGCATTTAGCCATTTGATCTACTTTAAGCCAATCCTTTTGAGCTTGCACTTGCTCCAGAGTGGAATCATCCCCAACGATAGGACAGGGGTCGGTCAGAACATACTTTTTGTATCCTTAAGCTGTGAGTACTATGTTCATGTTCCTTTTTGCAATCCACATACTTTGGGCCCGTTAGCTTATTCTCTTTGAGAATAACAGACAAAGGACTGAAGGAACTTCCGCCTAACATTTTTCTGTAATTAATTGACAAAGATTTTAAAATGAGAAAATTGTTTGAAATATAAACTTATAATCATACAATTTAATGCATAAATAAGACACATTGTTCGTTTCATATTATCTTAGATTATAGTTAATCCTCAATCTATAATCAATAATATGGTGGCTTAGCATATTAATCTATGTAACAGATACAACAATATCTATTGACCAATTTGGTTCTTAGAAAACCCAACAGAGCTTCGTAGGAAGGTTAATGTTTTTCTAAGTTAAGTGTATAACTATTGCTTACTAAAATCTTTTAGTTAATCAATCTTGAGAAGTTCCAACGTAGGCTTGCCACTAACTCATAATTAACTATGGATAGTCTAGGGTAATATCTCCAACGTAGGCTGGCTCTAGCACCTATCCTCGAAAATAGCTTTTAATTTGTCTACTAATATCTAGGTTTTTATGAACAATCATCCTGTAGGGGGTCACTCTCAGGGTGACCGAGAAAGCCATAACCTATTAGCACAAAAAAGCGATGGAAACCCTGAGTTTAATTTAACAAACTCTCTCCCACTCAATCTTTAATTTGAGGATTATTATTAAATATAGTCTTGGTTTAATATCTTAAGAAAATGTAACTTGATTATATTTCTATGTCAAAAGTGTGAACCTTCAACAAATATAATTCCATGTTATTAAATCTTATAGAAAACAATATATTTTATTAATTATTTAAAATTTATAGTCTAGGTTAGAGCTCATTAGAAATAATAGTCCATAATTATATCTCTCTGTCAATAATGATACCCTTTGAGAAACATAATTACTTAGACTATATCCTATTTTAAAATAACTATTATAATTTTAAAGAATTTTTCTTTTCATATTCTTATAATTGTCCTTTTGATTTCTTAGTTAACTTAACTAAATCAAAATAATTATGTTAAGAATACATATCATTAATTCTTTAAAAATTGTAATCTAGATTATATTTTCTAATGAGTCCATAATTATATTTCTATGTCAAGCATGATGCCTTTCGAAAAATCCTATTTCCAAAATAACCATACTTATTTTAAAGAATTCTATTTAATATTCTTATGATTATTTTTCTTGATTCCTTAGTTATCATAACAAAATAAAAAAAATTATCTTAAAAACATATATTCCTAATCTAGGTTTTCCATAAGAATATAAATGTGTCACATATAACATGATATGATTTAAAACAAAGCAAAATAAAAAAAATACTTAAAGCAATTGGCCAAAAAAGACTCTAATTAAAACTCCTAATGGCAATTAAAACCTTAAGGCCTAAACTAGGAATTTTGAAAACTTCATTGACAAATTTGCAAATTCCAGAAAGTAGCTTCATCTTCTCCGGCGAGAAGACAAAATTTCTGCTGCCGGTTTTCCTCCATTTTTGCTCATCGGTGCCAGAAAACACAGCTCCTACTCGGTTGTCTCAGCTTCTGCCAGACAGGACAGTTCTGCCTTTCAATTCTGAGGGAGCTGCTTCTTGGATTTGCAGATCTGAGACTGGGCTGCTGCATCTGTGGCTGCTGTCATGGCTGCTTAGTTCTGGTGACTGTTGGGCTGCTCCGGCAGTCCAAAACTTCCAGATCCAAAATTTTTTTAATATTCTTTGTAGGTGCAGCAAAAGAAATACAACCACGGACTGCTAGAGCTGCAAGCTGCTGGCTGGAGTGAAAAGCTCTACTGCCCTCCAACCACCTCCGGCAAGTTCATTCTTGTTCCGACGGTAACAAAAAAATTTCAGAATTAAAAAAAAACAGAAATGAAAAGTGATGGGTAAATTAAAATTAAAATTTACAAATTCTATAAATCCAACCACGAGGTTTAACATATATTCGAAAAATATATAAATCCCTATGCCTCCACTCATGAGGTGTACAAAAAATCTAATTAGAGACTTTAATGGCCATAAATAAACACATAACGATATGTATAATTAAGCAACTCTAAATAAACAAAAACTAGGTATCGTTCTCTTTGTAAAAACCTGCTCTGACACAATTATAGGGAAATAGATCCAGAATTCATAAACAATAGGGCTATATTAGATACCTTAAGACACAATGTTCTTGGCTCCATAAAATGACCAAAACACCCTTGCGACATAATAGCAATATACTTAGCCATTTTAAACATCTTCTATTACCACATGATGTACTTCCAGAAGTATTGTCATAGAAACAGAAAGTTTGTTGAGATAAATCTCAACCATTCATCTTTGACGTACAGGTGTATTGACATATTTGCTCGTTCTATGTAATACCCACTATTAAGCCTTGGTTTGATGTACTATCACCTTACTCAATAACATCTACCAACCTTTGATATCTTGTTCACTAAAAGAATATTTAGTATTATGCTGAATAGTACTACCAAGGCCTTGGATTCAGTAAACTAACTTGAACAATCCACAATGGAGCTATTAACCCATATCATAAATGAGATGGCATAGTGACCCTCTTGTATAGGTCTATCTTAACTAACTAAATCAATGTACCTAACATTAAAAGCTATTGGTCTCATATAAAAGAAACCTCACCCATGTCATATTATGGTATAAAAACCTAACTTCGCTAGACCACCAACCCACACTCATATCATAGGGGCGTGTCTACGCAGTAGCAACAATGATACTAGTTCTTCTTTCTTTGATAGTACATTTAGAGAACAATCATTATGTAGCCTAGTTCTATACATACAAAATATGTTAACACAAATAGTTCAGAAATGCTATCCAATGACTAAAGGTAAGTCACCCTACATAAAGGAGATTAATGTGTTATGACATTTATTTAATGGAAAGCCCAATTCCATTAACTGGCCAAGAATAATTTCTTATGATTTAAACTTCCAGTGATTCATACCTTATTATGATGAACGTTATAAAACACATAGATCACCTATTTAAATCAAATTGGACCTTATTTGATGAAATAAAAATATGCATTAAAAGTAATTCAGACAACATCTCAATTAAAATAATAATTATAGGAAATTTTGTTTTTAGTCTTTTTAGGCATAAATCCCAATAGTTGACTCCCTTGATGATTTCTTTTTTCAGCTCCTCTTGGTTGATACTCTCTAGAAGAACTAGGTTGACATTCACCTCTCCTTCCTTTTTGTTGCACATGTATGCTAAGAGTTCTAGATAGGTGCTTATCAACCTTTCATTCAAAGCTCTCAACCTTTAAGTTCCAATCCATCGTGTTATTTGACAATTGTTCCATTTTCTCCAAAAGTGTGGCATGTCTGGTTTGAGATGATGTTCTAGATATGATTCTCCTACAAATCGACAAACAAGAAAACTGGAAAAATGTATTCCTCACTTGATGTGATTCGTCCCTGGACCCTTCTTGGCGGGTAGGTCAAAATCGCACAGAGGACAGGATTTCACCTTGGTTTTGTTCAGACTAGTTAGAATGACCTTTGGGATAGATTCCCATCAATCAATCTCTTAATTTGGAAGGCTAATCAATACTCTAAACCAAGTAATTGATAGCCCTAATGTAATTCTACAAGAACCCTAGAAGAGTTTTTGAAGAATCTCACACAAGACGAAGTCTTGATTTTTGCTCCAAGAACAAGAAAAGTTATTTTCTCTATCTCAATTCGATTACATAATGAAGTGGAGTTCTGTTTGGAATGCAAGAAGAAATTCTTATTTAAAAGCCAAAAAATGAAGCAAGAGAAAGCTTTAAAATAATTACACATAAGACCCCTAACAAAATAAGAAACACAAAATAAACCCTACAAAATTAAGAGGGAAGTTCGTTAGAGGCAGGATGGGAGTTATCCAACACCGGTTGACAGCTGTTGTGCATCGGACATGGCAGGTAGGCAGGCAGGCACCTGACTGAAGATCAGGAGGAGCATCAGAACATTTCTTTACAAACGTTTTGGACTCAAAGCAGATTGGCCGGAGCCAGAAAAGAGTTTCCAAGTGCCGGATGATGCTTCTTTTTCCAGCTGTTCCTTCTTCATTTCTGTGTTCATTTGTCCAGCCACTTGTAGCTTTCAATTCCATGTTCTCTTGGTAAGATTATGGCATGGCTTAAGGATCCTTTGAGCTTCCCTTGGCTGAGACGTTACCCTAGTTTTGAAGTCCATCTTCTTCATTAAACTTTATGGTTTTCTTGAATGACTTCAAGTTGAAGTAGTTTCATTTTCAAATGGCCTCAATTCTTCTTGATCCTGAAATTATGGAACATTATGTGACACAATTCTTCCATAGTTGGTGTCTTTACGAATGATCTTCTAATGATGTCATGAATGGTCTTTAATTAATGTGAGTTGCTCCTAGGATTTTCATCATTCCCCCTCACTTAAAAAGATTCGTCCTCGAATCACTTCATCTTGATTTGAGTGGTTCCTAGGATCTCATCATTCCCCCTTACTTCAAAAAGATTCGTCCTTGAATCGTTGTCACTTGCAAGTAGAAAAGACTATCACTAGTATAGATTGAAAACATTGAAAGTCTTACCTCACCCGATGCTATCAAAGGTTGATATTTTTTTCCCTCCATGGAAGTTATCTCACAAAAATTAGTGTTACCATTCCTTCCTCCAAAGGTGGTAACCCGTCTTTCTCGGTCATGTATTCCTTATCATCACAATAAGGTCATTAGATGAAACAACTTAGATAAGAAATACTTTTTGCCTTAATCACAAAAATTAGTGTTACCATTCCTTCCTCCAAAGGTGGTAACCCGTCTTTCTCGGTCATGTATTCCTTATCATCACAATAAGGTCATTAGATGAAACAACTTAGATAAGAAATACTTTTTGCCTTAATCACCAAGGAATCAAATTACACCATGTAAAGCACAAATCAAAATCTTAAACATTAATGTCCTTATAAAAGTAATAAGCTAAAACACTTTAGGACACAAAATGACATCATTTAAATCACCAAGCATACATCGGAAAAGTTGATGTCCTCAAAAGTAGGAGGAAAAAAGCACTTCAAAAAGTGACTTAAGCATGTCAAGCGTCAAGAAACACCTTCTTACCAAAACAAGTACATGCATCCCATTAAGCTCATCAAGCATATGCATAAAATGATCAAAAGATAATTAATACACATGCTAGGATTCTCATGATCATCAAAATGGTTCACAACGCACTTGTTGCAAGTTGGAAAATGTTCCAAGAACCTCAACATTTCTCCATATTTGGCACAAAGTATAGACTTTAACTTCACATTTTCCCACTCTTCATGCCAAATAAAGATCAAACACAAGAAATTTATCTCAATTTGTTCTACATGATATTCGTCAAGCTCATCAAAGAACAAATTTTCATCAAAGAACATCTCCTGAAAAGATAGTAACAAATATCCCCTCAGAATCACAACTTTCTTTTTCATATGTAATTAAGACATGCCCTTTAAACAAGAAATACAAGATCCTGGGATTAACATATGTTTCAAAGATCCTGTCATGATTCTCAAAATTCAATAATCCCATGAACTCACCATGAACACAGAGAACATCTACATCCATGAAAGCCATAAACCTTGAATTTAAGAATCAGAAGAACTTTAAAACAAGCATTATTCATGTTGCCACCAAATTCATGAAGTTTTAAAACTTTACTAGAATTCAAGATCATGACATGATAAGCTTTTCCACAAATCTTAATCAAGCAATGATTAGTAAAAGATATAGAGTCAAGTCCATAAACATCACAAAGAAGTGTTCTCTAAGCAAGATATCCAAAATCATAGAATTATCAATCATTATGCACATAAGACCACATAAAGTTAATTGGTTATCAATTTTCAAGACAACAAAATCCATAACATTCAATGGTCTAAAACAAATTTGGATATCCAGCCTAGGTAGATAATCATGTAATTCATAAACTTCAAATTGCCTAGCAGATCTATCATGAGATATGTAATCCAAGCACTCATGTTGTTATCAAAATAGTGAAGTTTGAAAACTTTCTTACCACTCATCTTCCCAACATGATATACATCAACAAAAGTCTCTAACAAATATTTATTTTCAAGAGGTATGTACCTCTTCCTCAAATAAACAATCATAAAGTACATCTCAAATAAGATAAGATGATAATCAATAATAATAATGCACTTTAGAGAGCCAAAACATGTATGTCCATCAAGACTCATAACATGTATGATAATCTCAAGACTCTATCATCTAGGACACACTTAGAACTTCCACTCATGTGGAACACATTGACAATCTCCCTTAAGTAAATGAAACAAATTGAAGCATAGGAAGGTATCATTGCACTCTTACCATGGTTTTCAATGAATAACAAGTCACAAATAGAATTCTTAGGGATTATCAAAACATTTATATCAAACAAATAATCATCATGCTCATAGAATTCAATATAACAAACTTGTTTTGAAGCTTGAAGTACAAAACCACAAAGATACAAATGTTGTTTAAGAGTCATGATCTTAAAGATCCACAACAATCTATCATCCAAGACACATTTTGCAAGTATACTCATGTAAAATTCTAGGGTGTGTCTCACCAAGAAGGTCAAGGAGTTCAACCCACAAAAATGCATCTTCAAGCAACTTTCCAAATTTTTTGTGGTAGACAAGTCACATGAAATTACTATGCATAAACATGACATTCTCTCCATGCAAGGATTCGATATGCTCATAGAAATTAACATACTCAACTTGCCTTTCAACATTAGGCACAAAATCAAAAGAATTCTCCTTTGAAAATGATGTACTAGCAAGCTCAAGATGTGGCAGTTCATGCAAAAGATACTTAGGAACACACAACTTAGTCCCACTAGTTAAGAAATCATTATGCTTCAAACTATCAAGAGCATCTTGCTAGCATACATCACAAGCATAACCAAAATCACGTTTATTCACATAAGATTCCTTTATAAACACAAAGTCCATGAAAGCTGTGACAATACTCAAAGAAGTACAATACATGCTTTCTATGATCAAGGAATCATTATGCCCTAGAAGTTCAATCATATCATTTTTCTTGTAAACATGGTAAGCATAACCATAATCACATCTAGCCACAAAAAATAAATTTTTGTGATTTTTGTGCTCAATTTTCAATATTTTTTTCCAAGGGTAGAAATGAGAATTTACCATTGTAACATGTTGCTTACCCTCACTTCATCATGTCCAAATTTCCTCTTGAGTATCTCTTCATTTTCCTGAAATTTGGACAATAAAGCATTATGAGAAGATTGCTTAAATTTAGGAATAGAAATAAAAATCTCTCTTAATTCTCTCTTGTTCTCTTCTCTCCTCTCTTTCGTTTTTCCCCTCAAGATTTTTTTTTCTCAAGATCCTTCTCATTTGAGTTCTCATTTTCTTTTCTCTCATGCTCATTTTCTCTTTTCAACTCATTCTCTTTTTCACATTCATTGTTTTGCCACTCTTTTTCTTTTGTCATTGAGCTCTCTTTCTTTTCCCTCACTTAATTTTCTTTTTCATTTTGTAGCTCATTTTCTTCTTTCCTCATTTCTTTCTCTCAATCATTTTCCCGCTCATGCTCACTTGTAAGCTCCTCCTTCTTAGCAATTCCTCCATCATCTTCTTAATCATCAATTGATCTTTATGGGCTCCTTATGGCATCAATGACTTCAAGCTCACTCTTTTTTCCATCTTCCTTAAAGGAGTATTTTTTATGTAGTTCATCATTTGTAGCTTCTCTTTTCCTTTTGCCAAGGCTTCCCTAGCAATAAATGAATTGATTCTATAAATAAATAGATCTGGATTTCATAAAGAAAACTAGATCTAAAACCCGATTTTTTTAAAAAATATTTTACACACAATAGAGAAATGATACCTTTAGATTGAAGATTATAGATCGGTCTTCACTTCCGTTGTATTTGGATAGCAATCTACAATGCTTAAGATCTTTCAATCTATTCCCTAAGATCAAAGTTTGGGTGAACAAACTAGGAATAGTGAAGAAGAAATGTTGTCTTGAGAGAGAGTAGGCTAGTGTTTCTTAGAATAAATGTTTGATTAACCCTAATTTTTAGTTATAATGGGATATATAGACATCCTATAATAACCTAATTAGGATATAGGCTACTATGGGCCAAAAATAATCCATTGTAAGAAACCCATTTATTTATTTTTAGTCCAAGTCCAAGAATAATTAATCTTATGGACCTTAGTCCAAATTAATTATAGGACCAATAAAAATAAATACTCCTAACTTATTTTATTTAAGTCCAATGAGCAAGATGTCATCAACATAAAGCACTAGAAAAACTATTGCGCTCCCACTAGTCTACTTATAGACACAAGGCTCATCTTCATTTTTTATGAATCCGAATTCTTTAATTACATCATCAAAGCGAAGATTCCCACTACAAGAGGCTTGTTTCAATCCATAGATGGATTTCTTAAGCTTAAATACCTTATTAGAATTCAGTGGATCGACAAAACCCTCAGGTTGTGTCATGTACACATCCTCAAGTAAGTTTCTATTAAGTAACGTTGTTTTGACATCCATTTGCCATATTTCATAGTCACAATATGCAGCTATGGCAAGAAGAATTATAATCGATTTAAGCATCACAATTGGTGAAAAGGTTTCATCATAGTCTACACCATGAGTTCGTTTAAAACCTTTAGCAACAAGTCGGGATTTATAAGTATGTACATTGCCATCCATGTCGGATTTCTTCCTAAAAACCCATTTACACCAAATGGTTTTTGAACCTTTAGGTAAGTCAACCAAGATCCATACTTGGTTGTCATACATGGATTGCATTTCAGCATTCATGGCTTCGAGCCATTTTTCACACTCAGAACTATTTATGGCTTCTTGATAGGAGGTGGGTTCATCCTGATCGATGTGTTCCACATTATAATTATCAATCACAAGAAATCTATATCTCTCGATTAACCGACGTTCCCTGCCAGACCTTCGTGAGCCTTGCGATATTAGAGTAGACTCATTAGTAGCTTGTGAGTCAGGTTGAGATTCCCTCGTAGATTTCAACATCTATTTGTCTATCTCGAATTTCTTCGAGATGTGACTTGCTCCCACTATTCCTTTTGGAAATAAATTCTCTTTCTTGAAAGATTGCATTACGAGCAACAAACACTTTGTTCTCAGATGGGAGATAGAAATAGTATCCTTTAGTTTACTTTGGATACCCCAAACACAGACATTTATCTTATTTGGATGCTAATTTATCTGATAATAATTACTTCACATAAGCTTCGTAACCCCAAATCTTAAGAAACGACAAACTAGGCCGTTTCCCAGTCTATAACTCATAAGGTGTCTTTTCAACTGCCTTCGATGGAACTTGATTAAGTAAGAAAGCTGCAGTTTCCAAGGCATGCCCCCAAAAGGAGATTGGAAGATCAGTTTAACTCATCATTGATCGAACCATATCTAATAGAGTTTGATTTCTCCTTTCGGATGCACCATTCCATTGTGGTGTTCCTGGTGGAGTAAATTGTGAGCTTATCAAACTGTAGGTTGACGTATTCACCACCAAGATCTGATTGAAGTATTTTAATGCTTTTGCCAAGTTGGTTTTATACTGCATTTTGAAATTCTTTAAATCTATCAAAAGATTCTGATTTACGTTTCATTAGATAGACATAGCCATATCTAGTGAAATCATCAGTGAAAGTGATGAAGTACTGATAACCTCATCTAGAAACTGAATTAAATGGTCCACATACATCAGTATGTATTAGGCCCAATAAATCAGTAGCCCTTTCACTTTGGCCCGTGA
>JAWZTD010034796.1:0-13775 GCA_035221335.1 Echites panduratus | reverse complement strand
CGTCCACATGATAACTTAACAATTGTCACATACTTATCACCACAATGTACTTGTTATTTGGCCAAATAGCAACTTTCTTTTTGGCCAATTACTACATGCATAAATAACAAATACTCATACACCTAATATATCAAATAAATCAATTTATGCAATAGAGGTTACTTTGGCAACGTATTACTTCAATTAATTTATTCAAAAATATTAGGCAAAGGATACTGAATTTTGAACTCAATTTAATTATCCCAAATTTAATAAACTCATCAAGAATTAATTTGCAGCAATTATCAGTTTGTAAAACCATTCAAGAATTAATTTAAACTTGATAATAAAAACAAAAGAAAATTCCGACATAGCATCAGAATTTAAAATTGCAGCAAAAAAATGATGCCCAAAAATAATAATAATACTAATAATAATCACAACCAGAAAACATTAATACTGAATATGCATGAAAATTGCATTCGAAGTCAACCGAGTTCCAGTCGCATGAAATCACATAAAGGGTACCGATATTGATAGGAAACCAATAATAAAGAAATCTATCCGAATATCAATATGCATAAAAGATTCAAATTTCATGCATATGCAATATTAACAAAGTCAAATCGGAATACAATAATTTGTATAACCGCCGAAATTTAGAAAAAAGATGAATTGAATTCACAATCAATCCATACGAAGGAGGCTCTAATACCAATTGTTAGGATAAAATCCCTAATTTTCAAAACTAAATAACTTCATACGAATTGATTTGAACGTAACAAAGAATTGCGGAAGCGTACCTAAATCCATCGGCTTGATGATTTGTTGAACTTTAGAGTTTCTGATCTTCCAAAAGAGAAGCACCGATGGTTTCTGTATCTTTTCTCTCGAAGGGATCAGAGAAAGTAATTCACCGTATACCTTCTTTTGGGGATCATAACCCTTTTATATCTTAAATTGATGTTAATTTCAATTCTGCCCTTCATAGAATTGAAATTACCCAATGGTCTCTATACAGTAATTCCATAATCAATTAGATACCCCAGTGATTAATATTTGCATATTAGACCACAACCAAATATATTAATCAATTTATTATGATAGCCATACATATTTTATTTGCATATATCAGCCCACATTAATTATTGGAATTTATTCCAACAATACAAGTCTCTGTGGGGCTCCATTTGTCATGAGGTAGAAGTTCGTCATCCATTGCTCAAAACGAATTAAGAGACCCAGGATCGACGTCCCCGGCCTTGCACATTTCTATTGCTTGCGAATAAGGCATATGATATTTCATCCACTTGCCACAATTGCAAACATGGTTGTTCATGTCAACCTCGAACTTTTTTTGAGGCCTGTATGACATTTTGTGCAGGCTCGTCAACTCATAAACTCTAGTTTTCACACTATACCAAACCACTTGGTGTTACCCTGCCTTCGATTCCTATTTTTTGTATATGGCCCATGTCCGATCTGGAAAGGGTGTCTTGGTCTTGTCGGCATCCAACAAATGATCCCTAAAGTCAGCAACATATATATTTGATTAATGTGGCAGAGACAATGGATTTTATTGGCAGTGCACTCACACCTTTCATTACTCCATTGTAGACCTCTGATATATTATTGGTGATATTGCCAAAGCATAACATAACGCCCACTTCTTATTATCAAGTGCACGCAACCATTCTCAAGTAGCATAATTAGCACAAATGATCTGGTTCATGTATGTATTGAACTTACTTTCTCGTTATGCTCTACCAGCTTGCCAACACAACATCTTGGGATTCTGGTCTTCGAACTTCGTGTGGAAGTTGCTTTGGACATGTCTCAAAACAATACCTATAGTGGGTAAACAATACCTATCTGATGGTCTACAACATAGAGTATCCCTTTGTGTCCATCTGATAACAAATACACAACAACAATTCCAATGACATGCCCCAGCAAATTCTCCAAGAACCACCCCTAGGAGTGGTTTGTCTCCTCATAGATGCAAGCAAATGCCAGAGGTAGGACATGACTATTCGCATTGCTATGATGGCCATCAAGAGCTTGCCCTTGAAAGAACTCGTCAAATGTGTACCATCAATGCTAACAAGAGGTTAAATATATTTGAATGCATCAATACATTGTCTAAGTAACCTAAGTAAGTCACAAATTAGGTTGGGCCATCATGGTTCAACCAGCATACAACAATTCTTGAATTGGTCATGTACACTGTGATAGAGATCAACGAAGAATCGTAACATTGGTAGACCTATCTTGGAATCCATCCAAGGAGGAATGCATTAGAGATGAAGTTCATGGAGTTAAGTATGCTTGCAAGGACAAACTAACACTAGAAGGCTTCATGAACAACAAGCTTCACGGATGAAAGTTCATGTACAAAAACTTGTATTTCAAATACAAAAATGATGTTTCAAGCATTAAGAAGGTCTTAATGACATGTTAGCATGGAGATGATGCTATAAATGGCACGGTGGCAAGAAGATGGCACAACAGCAGTGCCATTCGAAGCGATGACAATGCCACCCAATGAGACGACAGTACCATCAGGTGAAGGACGACAACCTGACCTGCAGAGCTTAAATTATTGAGGCTAACTGGCTTGGCCACCGGTCATGGCACAGGCATCTGTCAACCCAAGACCAGGGTTGACTATTTTGTTTTTTTCTTGACTTTTCTTTGTAGTTTTTTATATTTCTTATGGGTATTAATGTATTTAAACCCTATCCATGAATTATTAGCCTAATTTAGGGCTTTGGGAGTATATATATATAGTCTCTTATCTTTGTGATTGAGACTCTAACTTTTATCATGACAAACAATTAAACTCTTTTGAGTGTTACCTCTCTAAGATCAAGCTTGATCTTTTGTGAGTGTTTTCGTGAAACTCTTCTTGGGTTCTTGATTAACTACCTGGGGCTTTCAATCACTTGCTAGGTTGTTGATTAGTCTATCAAATCCAAGATATTGGTTGCTGTTGGAAGATAACATATGTCAATGTACTAGCTATGTTCTTATGATGAGTCTTGGTGTTGTTTCAATTAGTGTGTTAAGATTGATGAATAAAGGTTCCTTTCAAGATCACATCATCTAATTGGTATCAGAGCTTAGGTTTTTCATTATAAGGTTGGACTATCATACTTGCTTTCTATGTGCTAAGTGTTAAGATCATATTTACTTCTTTGAAACTCTATGATCTTATGATTGTTTTGTGTTTTGTTCTTCTGCATCTATCTTAGTTTCTTCTTGTGAGAATTGTGCCTAAGACAAAAACAATGGCAAATTCTATTTGTTTGGTGATTGTTCTTCTATCTCTACAAAAGAAAAAGACCAATAATAATAATAATAACGATCAAAAGAAAAATAGAGAAAATTCAAAATAAAATATGAGAAAAAGAGTACAAAAGGCGAATTCTCATTGAGATATATTGATTTAGAAGTTGATTTCTATTTTGAAGTTGATCAATTGTTGGGTAGAGATTGAATTGTTGATCTATTGTGTTGATTTGCCTATTGCCTACTCAAAATTTGATATCGAGGCACTTGAATTTGTTGAATTACATTGAAATTTGAATCATTTATCTTTGACCTCAAGGTGTTTGATGAAATGCCTAACATGTTTTCTTGACTCTAAGTGCTTAAATCTTTGTTGATGACCTAAATCTTTGAAATTCTTATCTCTCTGGTTCTTGTTGTCCAACAATTATTAACTAGTTGATTGAGTTTTGTGGATTACATGGCATTCTTGTTTACACTGCTCATTAGAGTTACTTAAGAACTTGAAAAAGAGTTTAAAGTGGTAAAAAGGGTAAGGGGGTGAGTTCATTAGAGCGAGAAAAAGCCAAATTGAAATAGTGAAACACTAGTGAAAAGGTGAGGATATTTTTCCCCCGTTTTTGTTCGATGATTTCATAGGTAAATCATGGCTAAATCTTCATCTCAAGCCACACATATTGAAGGAAATAGCAATGCTAATATTGCTCTCTTGTTGAGAAGATGGAACAATTATCACGGGATCTCTCAAACAACGTGGTGGACATGAGAAGGGATCTGCCAAATGACATGATGGAGGTGAGAAGGGATTTGAGCTCAAGGCTTGAAAGCTTTGAAAGAACAATAGATGAACATACATATAATCTTTCTAGAAACAATGTGCAACAAAGAGGAAGAGGAGGAGGAAATCAACCTAGTTCATCGATCTAAGGAATATTTACCATCAACAGGATTTGATAGAAGAAATTAAAATTAGTCTACCAAGAAGAAGGCCTGAGTATGAGGAGTACAATGATGAAGACTATTATGACTATGATGTTGAGAGACACCCATGGAGAAAAAGCAGGGATAAGGATTCTTGTTCCTACTATAATGAACATGTTGAACGATTGAGGCATGGAAGATATATATATATATATATATATATATATATATGGGTTGAAAAACCATCACAATGGAAGAATGAAAGTTGAGTGAATAATGGAGAGAGCTCATATGCGAGAACTTATGGTCGTTCTTCAGCAACTAAAGTGTAAAGTGTTTGGTCAAGAGAAAACAATACCAAAAATTACACTATATACAGTGGCCTTCGTATATACCCAAATTGTCATCGTATAAGTTATATGCAATGGTCATACTATGGTTTTTAGACCGTCTCAAATAGAGATTGGGCAAACAAGAATTGATAGAGAAATGGCCATCGTATATACGATGATATATACTACGGTCCAAAATTGGCATTGAAAAAATCTTTTATACGATTATCGTATAAAATAATTTGATACGACACCAACCATCATAATAATTGTCAAATATAATAAGCTATATATGGCGGCTATACTTAGACTTATATACGATAGCTTGTAGCAGTCGCATATAGTTAGACTTATATACGACGGCCTTATAGTCGCTATGTAGACTTATATACGATGACCTTGCAGCAGCTATATATATGTAGACTTATATACGACGGCCTAATAGTAGCTGTATAAGATTTTTTATTTTTTTAAAAAAATTGCCAAGGTTGTGTTATGACAATTGAAAAGTTTTCAATTAAATACGATGATCCTTAAGCCACCATAATAGATGCAGTTATATATATATATATATTTAATTTGGGGACTAAGATTTATTCAAAATTAAATTAAAATGCTACCAAATTTAAATACTAATCAAAACTAGCCATGAAAAACATACCAACAATATGCATAGAGAAATACAGTAATTAAATGCACTCATACAAATGTATATCCATGATATGTTAATCCAAATAAAAAATATATATAGTTTAAGTTGAAATCCAAAAGTGAACATTAATCAACACATGATGTAAGCAACCAAATCCAAATACGAGATGCCTATCTAGAAACTATATTTAGTGGCTTCGCGAAATCCTTTTAGTTGTTCTAAATAAGTACATTTAAGAATGCATTGATGTTAATAAAGATTATTAGAAACTTCCAAGTATTCCCCATAAAGAAGAATTCAAATGCACAAGCAAATCAAAATAGCAACTACATAACCCAACATATATCTCAACAATATTTGTATGTGGAGGATTAGGTCTTGAAATGGATTAATGACAAATCTAATTGATAAGTGCATTGCATTGTACGATTACACAAACTTACAAGTCAAGAGGCATCCAGCTTTTAATATAAACCAATTTAAGAAGCAACCCCCTCCCCCTCTAATAAACAAATAAAAGATGAATCATTCTGATACACTTTTTAGGAAAAGTAAAAATTAATGATAATCCTACTTTCCTTGCTATCTAACATCTAGAATTACACCTCTATAAGATCTAAGGGAAAAAAAATAGAAGCTCAAAGCATGGAACTACGTCAGCATGCACGTAAGTGTTAGAAGTTGGAATATTTACTTATCTCACTCTTGGAATTGCTTGATCATCTCCTAAATAACTGTTGTTAACATTTCAACACTATCCATATCCTTTAGCTCTACAATTGGAGGAACATAGCTATTTAATCTTATGCTAAAGAGGCAGTTTCTCCATGTCCTCTGTAAAGTTTTCTGTAAGGAATAGGGTCTAAAGGAGACGAGTCAAGCCAGAATCTACTAAGCTTGAACTCAACTCGTTTATATTCTTTCAGGCTCCGATTCGAGCTCAGACTCTCAAGAGCCTAAATATGTAGGCTCGAGCTCGGACTCATTTAAAAAAGTCAAAAAGTCAAGTCCAAGCTCAAGTTTGGGATCGTTTAAGCTAGGCTCAACCTTAGACTCATTTAATTTTAAAAAAACTATTAAAATTAAATTTTACAATAATAATAATTAAAACCAAATTTAATTATACAACACATTCAAATCTAAATTTCATTAGTGAGTCGCTGAAGTCTGAATAAAAAAAACATTTAACATTACAGCTACTCAAATTACAATAATGTCATGATAAAATGACCAAACTCTCATCAGTGAGTCTTTTCCTAAATTGATGAAATACAATTCTTGTAATTTTTTTGGCACAAGTCTTGTGATTCAGTTGAGTGCTTAAAATAATAAAATATCAACTCAGCCCAATCACAACAAACAAGACAATTCGACAAATTAACAAAATATATATGTAATAATCACCCGAATAAAATAAGAATTTTCTCATATATTGGTTGTAAATTATGAAATCTAAAGTAATTGACTGGTCTCAATGTAAAGTTAGTAAGAAAACACCTAATAACTAAATTTCCACATTATATATTATGGCTACCTACGAATTTCCAATTCATAACTTGAAAGCAACTCTTTACATTTCTTGAAACAAATAATTAAAGAATCCTACTTACAAGATAAAACAATTACATATATCATATATAAATGTTATATGCAATATAAAAATCTTTAGATATATATTTTTTTGAAAACATAATATGTATATTTAAATAACAAATTATATAATAAATCAACTATATCATCTTTATAATATATAAAAATAAATTATTATTATTATTATATAAAAAGCCACTTTTAGGCTTGCGAGCCTAAATAAATGAATACTTATGGGCTCGGCTCATTTAATAAGCGAGCTGAACCTTGCGCTCATCTAAGGTGAGTCAAATTCAAGTTTTTACCAAGTCGAATAATCTAGTTTCATTTACACCACTAATAAGGAAACAAGTAAAGAACCAAGAGATAGGACACAATATTCATGAAAGATATTCAATAAGGGTGAATTAAAACTTTAGTACCCAAAGTTTTTGGAATATTCAATAAGGGTGAATTAAAACTTTAGTACCCAAAGTTTTTGGAATTCGTAGATTTTCAAACTATGTTTTTTTTCAACCAATTTAATATCTTAAGATTTTATAGGTGACCAATTTAGTACTTTCCGTCAGCTCCTAACAGAAGAGAGTTAAAATTGGGGCTATTTTTGCCATTTCCTTTACCACCAAAGGTAATAAACAAAATCTAAGAAAAACCCATAGTTTTGTTCAGTAGAATTCCCAAATTCTTGTTTGAACCCTACTCATTCTCCAAGCAAAATCAGCAATTTGAAGAGGTTTGACATGGCAAACCTAAAGTATACCTGTAAGCCTTTCAAACTTTGTCTCAATCCCAAATTCAAAACTTTAGTTTTTGAAATTTGATATCTGATAAAGAGTAATTTAAGGGTTCGTAGTTTGAATAAACCATATAAGAACGATTTGTAGGGTTTAAAATGAAACATTTTGAAAGATTGAATTAGTGAGTATGGGTTCATCGTGTGA
The DNA here is from genome assembly GCA_035221335.1 of Echites panduratus. Classification (NCBI taxonomy): domain Eukaryota; kingdom Viridiplantae; phylum Streptophyta; class Magnoliopsida; order Gentianales; family Apocynaceae; genus Echites; species Echites panduratus. The sequence continues at coordinate 6,069 of JAWZTD010034796.1, read as the reverse complement.
TTTTTTTCTATATTGGATGATTGGCGTTGGAGATATGGAGAAAAATGATTCTTAGATTGAGTGAGTATTAAGTGCACGTTGATGGTCATCTACATAGAGCATCTCTCTTTCCATTCTTCCCCGAAATGGTCCCAAACTATAGGCCATGTTGATCTTTTGAGGGATGCTTGTCTGTAAGTGTTTGCTTATTTTTTCCCTCATTTGTTTGATTCTTTACTTTGGTTGGACCACATGGTGTTTTAGGTTTATTGTCAAATATAATAAGGGGGTAAGGGAGAAGGGACCAGTTATGTTGGTGAGGCATAGGAACAACACTTTAATGATTGAAATTGGTTTTGAGAATGGCAGAAGGCATGAAAAGGAAACAATATGAAGAGCTAGATGGGATGAAGTCCTTCAGAGATGCTGGTTATGCCTTTGTTGTGAATTTGGAAGAGGCAAAGAATCTATACCAAGCTGCTGACCAAGAAAAAAAAGTGCTTGAACCTAGGAGGAAATCTCTCAAGAGTTTCAAAAACAATCTAGATGAGCATATGAAAAGATTGACAGAAATGATGACCAGCATTGTTGGTAAGTATTACTTAATGAAATGACCCTATTAATAACTACCATCTAAGTTTTTTTTATATGACTTTAACATTGGTATCTTGATTGTGGAAAGGACAATGTAAAACATCAACTATGCAAACAAGACTGACGATGTTTCACAGATTGTAGGGGCCAAGGTTGCCACAGAAGGTAAAGTACATATTTAAGGAATTTTGCTTACATTAATATTATTATTGTAGTAACCTACTGATTTCCTTTTACAAAATAACAAAAGTGATGTTTCCTTTTTAATAGATAAGCAAAAAAGTGCAAATGAAATACTAAAGTCAAACTAGAAGTTGGTGAGAGACAACAAAGGAAAAAAAGGTATAAATTTTGAGGAGAAAGTTATTAGAGGAAGCCCGAGAAATGTTGTAGCCCTGGATCAAAGTCCAACGAGTACTGAAGTGCCTAGAAGAAGCCCAAGAAATGTTATATCCTTGGACCAAAGTCAACATAATATTGAAGTGCAATCAAACTTAAGTCCAGCTGTTTGGATGAATAAAGGGAAGGGAAAAGTTGGGTTTTATCAAGGGAAGGAGAAATTTGGGGTGGATAATCGAAGGGGAAAGTTGGGGAAGTTATTCCATAGAACCATGCAGATGGTAATGATGTAGTTATGGAACAAGCTGTAGTTGCAAACCATGCAGATGGTGATGATTATGTTTTTATGGACATGTCAATTCAGTCCATTGATGAAGGAGGTCTAGACATCAACTTGTCTAGAATTCTATCCAAAGACACCAATGAACCACAAGTACATGAAACTGTTGAGGTCTTTCAGCAAGTGAATAATGAGGAGATGGGGAACATGTGTGAGGAGAATACCACCAAAGATGGTAAGTGGACAAAATCATTTCACACTTTTTGAAGCTCATTTTTCTTGTTTTCTTTTCTTGCTTTTCTCTGAAATTCTGGTTTGAATTTCAAGCACTGCTTCCCATATAGGAAGAAGAGAAGAAGAGAAAGAGATCTGCCAAACTAAGTGTGACCATGGATGAAATTTGTGATGATAACATGGATTCAACTTTTGATGATAGTGAGTACGAAATTTCTGAGGGTGATTAGTGAGAATGATGATGACCTATCTTGGGCTGACATTGAAGATGAAGTCAACAAGGTGAATGCATTGGAAGTTAGTAGTGAGGAGGCGTTGAGTGACAAGGAAGTTAATCGTGACTTAGAGGAGGACGAGGAGGTAGATGGAACTAAGAGGTTTGAAACAATTAAGTTGTATGCTGGATTGAATAACTTTCTGTGTTAGATTGTTATTTAAGACAAGATTTTATGTTAGGGAGGCAATTATTCGCCATGGTCTCAGTTGGGGTAAAGTTGTGAAGATCATATTGAATGATAATAGGAGGGTACGAGCAATTGCAATGGCTAGGGATGTGATTAGCTCCTACATGCAGCAAGTATAAACTGGTCAAGACATTTCAAATCAAAACCTTGCAGCCAACTCACAAGTGAGGGAGGACCTTCAACCACCACCTTGCCTCTTTTTCCATAATTGCCAAGTTGTACCTAAATGATTTCAGATCATGTAAGTTTGTTGTTGCCCAGTTTCACGACACGGTTGTTAGGGAGCTGAATGTTAATGTGACTAGAATTGTAATTTACAAAGCCAAGTGTCATGCAAAAAAAGTTTATTCAAGGAGGTTATCAATAAACAATACAAAAGACTTGAAGACTATTATGCTAAACTCCAGAGAAGAAAACACTGGATTAACAATAATCCTGATGGAAAATGAGGATGATGATTCAATTCATCATGTGTTTAAGAGGTTCTATGCATGTTTAGATGCTTTGAGAAGGGGGGTTTTGGAAGGGTGTCTAAGAATTCTTACTTAGTTGGTTGTTTCCCTAAGGCTCCACATCCAAGAATGCTAAGCCCAACTTTGGGATAGATCAAAACAACATGGTATATTCTGTGGCTTATGTAGTAGTAGAAATTGAAAACAGAGATTCCTAGACATGGTTCCTACTAATGCTGATTGATGATTTAGGAATACAATTATCAGATCAAAATTGGGCTTTAATATCCAATAGACAGAAGGTAAGATTGTGCGCATGTGTTAGTGAGATTGAGCTTCCATATGGTTTAAATTTTTCAATGTTAGAATTTCTAACAGTTTATTTTGCATATGGTCAAGGATTAATTCCAGCAGTGAACGAGTGGTTACCATATGTAGAGCATCGATATTGCTTGAGACATTTTCACAACAACTTCAAGAGATTGCATCCTGGTGATCAATTGAAGCACATGGTCTGGAATTGTGCCTAGGCCACTTATAAGAACAAATTCTTTGCTACCCTTGAAGAGCTGAAGAACTTTGATGAGGGAGCTTACAAGTGGCTGGAAGAAAATGATACTCCTACTCACTGGTCAAGGGCATTCTTCAGACCAGTAATAAAGTATGGTGTTCTTTTGAACAATCACTGGGAAAGTTTCAATGCACAGCTGTTAGATGCAAGAGAAGCCCATATTGGGTTTTCTTGAAAAAATCAGAGCTTATTTTATGACAAGACTAAAGAAGAAGAGAGATTGGACGGCAAACCAAGACATTAATATTTGCCCAAACATTCAAACGAGGCTACAGAAGATTAAGGAAAATTCTAGAGACCAAGTTGTAATATTTGCTGGTGATAGTATCTACCAAAGTTTCTGGTTCAAATGAGGAACAGTTTGTGGTTGACTTAGCAGCCTGGTCTTGTTCCAGCAAGAAATGGGAGTTAAATGGCATTCCTTGTATGCATGCGGTTTCAGCAATGGGTTTCATGGGACGGAGGACTATGTGGATTGGTGTTGTATCAAGGAGGAATTTATGATACTTTATAACCCTATCATTAACCCTATAAATGGTGAAAACAATTAGCCTAGGAGTGGAGGGCCAACATTTAAGCCTCCTCCAAAACTTAGACTCCCTGGAAGACCAAAAAAGAATAGGAGGAAAGAGCCCAGCAAATCAAGAACTGTTAATAGAAAGAAGCTGTCTAAGGTTGGGATAGGTCTGGCTTTATGTTCTACGTGTCATCTCCTAGGCCACAACAAAAGGAAGTGCCCTACAAACATAGCTATTACAAGTGATCCCTTGGAGATAGATGCAGAAACTGTTCAGGTAGGTTTGAAAGTTGATCTTATTGGGCAAGGAGGAACTATAGCTTTAGGACAGCCTTCAAATGCTAAAATATGTTTTATTGATGGAATGCTTGGGCATAATAGAGAACATGCCCTCAAAATGGTCAAGAAAGCACAAGTGGAGTTTTTACAACATCTTGGATTGCAGAGTGGAGTTTTTCTCCAACATCCCAAGTATGATAATTTTGGCCCTTTCACATATCGGTGGGTCAAACCATCGGAAAAAACAACAGCCACCATCTCTCTGAAAAATCAAACCCAATCGAGGTAAACAATGATCCTACAAGACCTATTTGTAAAATTGAACTTTCCATAAGAACTCATTTCAAAATTGAAGCCTTTGGATTAAGAGCTTACCCCAAATCATTCGCATTCCAAGAATCTCCTATCAGGATTGGTGTCAATGCAAAAAGTCCTCAAGATACAATATCTCCTACAATGACAAAATGATGTGGTAATGGCATAAAAGAAATTTATAGATCTTTTCAAGGTGGTTTTTTTTTTTTTTTGGCTACTTTTGTATAGGAAATGATTGGAACTTCAAATCACCATGTGAGAGCTTGAGGCTGAGGAAGAAGAAGCCTGCATGTGGGATTTTAGTTGAAAAGACAGTCTGTAGTTATTTATTACTGTAAGTATTAAAGAAAATGACAAAAATAACTCCAATTTTTACTCTCTTCCGTTTCCGTTAGGAGCTAACGGAAAACTCTAAATCGGTCCCCTGTAAAATTTTAAGGTATTAAAATTGATCCGAAAAAAACCGTAACTTGAAAATCTACAAATTTCAAAAACTTTGAATACTAAATGGGTAATTCATCCCATTTAATAACTTTCATATGCTCCCTAACGTGATAGCATTATACTGAAAATGACGGCCAAGCAAACTAATATAAAACCAAATGTAGATATTGTAAATTAAGGGTGAATAAGGAAAATTACAATTTACACAAAGTCTCTGCTTTTGTTTCTGTTTCAATGAACTGTGCAAAAGAGCTAGCAATTGGAGGATTGATTCGTTAATTTTTTGGTCACTAATTTATCAAACTGGCCATCTTGTTTTGATCACTAACTTTATAGTGATATATATTATTTATATATATAAACGAAAATGTTATAAAGTGTTATGGAATATATCTTATGAAGTGCTGTAATTAAGTTTCTAACCGTTAAAATTAATGATCAATTATCTTTTTATGAAAAAAATAATAAAATAAAATTTAATCAAGTACCCCTACAATATAGTTTGTCCATATAAGGTTTAGTTTATTAAAAAAAATTACAAAAATAATTATACATATATAATAATGCTATGGAAGATTACGAAACACATGTTATGGAGTGTTCCAAATAAGTTTTTTTAACTGTCAAAGTTAATGATAAACTATTATGAAAAGATAAATTCTTCTATAAAAAAATTATTTTTTCAAATAATATATATTATATGATAAAGATAAGTACTCTTATAGGATTTAGTATATCCTTTTAGGGTTATTTTCGTTAAACAATGTGTGGCCAGAGTGAGGAGCATATCAACGAACAGGGGTTGATTGTCATTATATTTTGAAAAATTGATAATAAAAGAATTCAATTTTTCTAAAGACTAACTGTGTATAAAATCCAATGAAAAGGAAATAGAAATTAGTATTTATGAAAATATAATTTATAACGGTAAAACTATAAAGAGTTTTAGCAAAACAATCTACGTTACTTAGGTATAGGTACTACTACGAGAAATTTTACAAATTCTAAAATATGAGTACGATTAATATATATTATCATATTAATTATATATTAATTAAAATAATCAAATATTATAATTAGTAATAAAATAATAAAAATGAAACACATAAAAGTCAACTGTTTTTTATCACACACACGTATTTATCATCCTCGTTATCGTCTCAGGAGGAAGCTCAGGCAGATCTTCACCGGTTTCAGGCTGCAAAAATATATAAATATATATATATATATATATTTATATATATTAGAGAAGCTTACTATATTTAGTCTTTCACATTTTTTTTTTTAATCTTTTTTAGTTTCCAATAATTTATTTTGTGATTTTGATCCATAATCATTTTCCCCCAATTTTTTCAACATATATACTTTTGAATATTGGATACATACCCATATATCTAAGCAGTACCCATTCATACCGCGTACCCAAGGAGTACCTCAGTACCCGTTATGGATATTTTATCAAAAACGAAATATCCGAGGAAAACATACTTTAAATTATAATTTAATATTTTGTTTGTTTAATTGTTTTTTGAAAGATAAAAATGTTTAATTAGTTCGTTGATTTAATGGCTTTGTAAACGTTAATTTTTGTTGATTTAATT